>QLPI01005181.1:0-25875 GCA_003314275.1 Chroogomphus rutilus | reverse complement strand
GCAAGTAGGGCGCAACGCACGAGTACGTTGAAGCCAACGCCACTACTCTTGGCCTGCAGGACTTGGCCATAGTCCGCCCGACCCTTTTCGACAACACCCTTCGGCAGTACCGAAGTCCGTCAGAATCCGGCTCCTGACAGTATACCCAGAATCACACTAGTTTCCGTGCACTCACGGTTTACGAATATGGTCTTTCAAGACACCCCTTTAATCACCTTTCATTCTTCTTGTTCAGAACCGGGTCTCCCGGTGGCCTTTCTAACTGTTTTAAATCAGGAATTGTTCATAGCTTCACCAGATCGTCTGTCAGGGGAACCCCCGTGTTCTAACCCCGACCGACGGCAGTTCGCCCGTACACCGCACCCGCCAGCCGAAAACCGTTCGACCTACTCACGGCAGTACCGAACATACCGCATGCCGAACCATCACTCCTGTTGGCGAGTACCCCCCAGGAGAGTCAGCTGCACCCCTTGGCCCCCTTTTCGTCATCCGCCCCCAGGGTCGAGACCATGGCGGAACTTCCCGGTCGGCAAGGAGAGTGATGCCCGATAGAGCGCGGAGCGCCATAGAGACGATGCTTATATACAGTAGTCGGTGGGCGAAGGGTTCCCTAGAGTTTTCTCTTTGGATCCCCCTTCGCCAGTGCGCCGCCTTAGGGTAGAACGCCTGCTTAGGTTGCCCTTACATCGTCTTACTCCTAGGAGGTTGTCCAACAAGACGGATCTACACCACCACAATTCCAACCCAATACCAGTATAGATTGGCAAACCACCCAGTTCAGAAGAACTTCAGTTTTTTCCGGCCGTCTGGAAGGCAACGTCCCACCCTCGGCAATCTGTCCGGCATGTCTGATCAATCAGCATCAGCTTACAGACCATTTGAAAATTTGTTTATGATTTCGACCTTTTTCCGATCTAGTATCTCTTGCTAACAAAACACAGATACACTTACTAGATCTTCCGTCCGGACAATCAGTCCACCCATCCGTCTGTCGTGTACTAGATCCGTCGGTCAGCAATATTCGGGCACAACTCGCTCACCCACTATAATCCATTGATTAACAGGGTATTGAGGAGTATTATAATCCGTCAAGCTACTAACGTTTTTAGGTGCATCCCGATGGCCTCGGTCCAGGCGGCACTTGCCACTGTTCCAAAAGCCTCACACAGGATCCTGTTCCGTCGCTGGAAGCTTCGCCAATAGCCCTAGTCAATGCAACTGCCTTGTGCACGCTTGTATACCAGAACGGCTGGCAAGTTTTTCGGCAGGGACCTCTCGGTCAACGTTGTCATTCGGCACGTTCGGCCAAGGTCTCACCCATCCGTCCCCATCCGCTCCCGGCCTTTCACCCCGTATATGCGTGTCATATGCATTTTTGCCCCTTTTTCCGTCCCTCTCGGCTAGAGGCCGACTCCTGTGGTAGACGGTGGGACGTCTACCTAAAAGGGGGGGGTGGCGACCAGCTAGAAACTTTTCAAACTGCGCAGACTCCCCTCCCGAAGACGTCCCTCTCCCGAAAACCACCTCCACTTTTCCCCTCCGTTCCATCCCGTCATCCATTACATCCTCCTCTGTCCCTCCAATCTCTCCTATACGATCCCGACACTCCACTCATGACCTTACGACTACCCCTACTCCCGAAATACTCCTTCATCCTCAAATCCTACTTCCCTTCCACTCCGTCCCTCCTCCATCCGCCACTCCTCTCCCATCGAATAATACAGCCGAGACGCCGAAAACCTCGGCACCTCTGACTTGTCTTATTTCTCTTCCCCTCGATTTCTTTTAGCTTCTCCTTTCATAAAAAAAAAATATTAATAAAAGACAAACACAAAAAATTTTTACTTTCTTCCTCTAATCTATTTCTACATCTTCCTTCTCTATCTCCTCCCGCTCCTCCTTCTTCTTCCGCTCCCGCTCCTCCTTCTCCTCCCGCTCCCTCCTTTCCTCCTCCCGAAACGCTCCCCTCAACTCCTCCAACCGCGGGTGTCCCGACAAGTCGGGCTCCCTCTCAAGAAGGAGTCGCATCGTTTCCTCCAAGCGACGCAGCCTCTCCTCTACCCGTCCGATCCGCTCAGTATTCTCCGTCCTCCCTGCTTTCTTTGCCCGCTTCCGACCCGACCCCCCAGCCAGCGGTACTCCGGATTCAACAGCCTTCCCGCTCGGCTTTCGGGTGCAGGCCCGTCTGGGCCTCTTACTAGGGGGCTCTACCGCCCCACCCACATCATCGTCCCGATCCGGGACTATGGGATGGACGACGTCCCGAGTCAATGGGTTCTGTAAACGAACAACAGTTGTCAGCATAAAAAGAGGAAAATAAATAAAGTCACCACTCACCTGCGACCCTCCTCCCGACTCCGCCTCCATGCTTCGACCCCATTTCCGTTTAACAACCGACGGGCCCCCCGAGGCCCCGAGACCCTCGCCCCACCCGGCTGACCCGCTCTCTGAATAAGTGGCCTCCGAGCCATCCTCTCCATTTCCATCCCCCGCATCCGCAGGGGCATCCCAACTCGCTGCCACGAGTCGCCCCACAGTCACCTCCCCATCCGTCCCCATGACCCTCACCGAGGCACCCTCCGTACCCGCGCCCTCCGCATCCTCCGCTGAAATGTTTACCCCACCCACCCCGTCCACACCACCCATAACCTCCCCGGAAGTCTGCCAGTTGCATCCCGCAGCCTGAGTTAACGACGCATCATGATTATGGGTCACCCATCCTCCGTCGTTCTCCCGTTCAACAGTGTCGGTCTCGGCGTGCATTTTTGCTCCGGGTATTTTTGATGGCGACGATTGGACAGAAGCGGATGGTCTATGAGAAGTCCGGGAACTTCCTCCGCGATCCACGATATTACGTTTAGGCGTTCCGGACCTTACTTTTAATTTCCGGCTTCAGGGGTTCAGCCGCTAAAGGGGGGATACTGTCAAGTCCACGTACCGAGACCCATCCGCCGGCAGTGCCGACCGAGCAATTACTCTATATCCACGACCAAGTACCCGCATTACCCGCATAACACTCGGTGCGACGGTCCCGGCTCGGCACACTCGCCATCCGCACTCCTCGGCTCGTTTCGCCTCGGGACTCCCCGTCCTTGTATTATCCTTGGACACGAACCCATTGTTTTATATCCGGCCACTCCTTATTGTTCCATTTCAAGTCACGATCCTATTATATTGCCTTTTATTGTTCTATCCCCGTTTTGCATTCCTTGTTCTAATTTTGTTCACTGTGGACAACAACCACATTGCTCTGCATACCTTGTTGTCCCACATTCCTTATTCCACATGTCGCTCCTTAACCTATATAAGTAGGACATGCATGTACTTACTTCCTCATTCTGGGTATCGACTAGGCTTAGGCCCTTCTACCTTCTTCTCTTCTGTTAAGTCCTCGACTCAGGCCGGCATCTTCAGCATCCCCCTGAGTATCTGTCTGTTGCAAATACAGTGGCACGCACGGCAAGTAGGGCGCAACGCACGAGTACGTTGAAGCCAACGCCACTACTCTTGGCCTGCAGGACTTGGCCATAGTCTGCCCGACCCTTTTCGACAACACCCTTCGGCAGTACCGAAGTCCGTCAGAATCCGGCTCCTGACATTTAGAGAGACCGGGAACATAGAAGAGGACACAAGAATGCAACATAATAAACAAAAATATATTAGAAAAAATGAAGCATTACATAGCATTTTAGCCCACATAGATACCAAAGTAGCAGGTCAAGAATGGTAGCCTATATGCTAGGCATCTATGGAGATGGAGTGAATACAAGGGCTGAGGGGACACTTACTGCACCTAGAGGAGGGTCTACGGGGAAGAAATAGGTCAGCGGACATATAGAAAGAGTGAGACATAACACCCACATGATGGGAAGCAGAAAAAGAGGCAGCGAAATGGTATGCTGGCAGTATAAGACTTAGGAAGGTGATAAGAGACATGGAAGAGCATTTTTCACCTAGTTAAACTACACAAAAAGGAATGGACAGGAATATATCATAACACAGTGACCCAGATCAGTCAACCACATGTGAACACTGTCTTAGGATAGTCACACATAGTCTCATTTTGTCAAGCCCACAATACCAAGCTCCAGTTCACTCAGTAGTACAACTAAACAACCCTTACAATTCAATTCCACACACCAGTGGCAAGTCATTCCTCCCTAGTATGTGGTCTCAGCTCAGTACATTCAGTTCATCAATTAGTGCACTTTTATCATCCCGACCTCTCTATTCTTTATTACTCTTTCATTCCCCATCCTTCCCTTCACCTGTTTCCTCTTGGGACATTTACTATTCATTTATTATTTGGTCGCAGCCCTATTGTTTTATATTCTGCCACTTTCTATTGTTATATTTTCACTCACACTCCTACTCGTTTATCATTGGTCATATCTTATTGTTCTATTCTCATCTACATTTTATTGTTCTATTCTAGATCACTGTGGACAATACAATGCTGGCAGGGGATCGGACAAGTCTAGTAGACCAATTGGGGTGGCTTGGCTTCAATGTATTCGTACATTGGGCCCTACTTTCTGTGTGTGCCACTAATTTCAGAGGGAAGAGGAAACTTGAGAGAGTGCCAAGAGTGTCAGCCCAAGTAAAGACTTCAAACAAGAGGATAAGGGAAGGCAAGAGGCACATGCCAAGTTGATATTCACAATGAGGAGCTATTTACATCCATACACTACTTATATAGATTAAGAACTGGATGTGGAGCAGGGTGGTGTAAGGTATGCAGAAGGAGTAAGGTATGGAAAGCATGTGGAACCATTGTCCACAATGATTAAGAATAGAATGATGAACATAAATGAAAATAGGACAATATAATATGGCCAAGCATAAAACAATAAGAGCATGACTGAAAATAAAACAATAGGATGTGACCAAATATAAAACAATAGGGTCACAACCAAGAATAAGTCAACAGAAATGGCCTGAGGTAAAACTGAACAGGGGAGGAGATCAGGAATAAAAGAATAAACAAAGGTAGAAAGGATGGGATGAAGGGAAGTGAACCAAGTGATGAACCGAATATACCGAGCTGAGACCACATACTAGTGAAAGAAATGTGACTTGTCACTTGTGTGTAGGATTAGATGGTGGAGATCATTTGACTGGTATGACCCAGTGAACTGAGGCTCAGTGTTGTGTATTTAACACCAACCACCATCACTTGGGCATATGGCTCCCTGCATATCTAACTGCTCACTCATGTAATCAGATGCATCATCAGACCAAATCAGGTTAGATCCATCACCATCAATATGCAGGTCCCTGGAGGCAGTGGGAATAAATCTTGAGGCATATCATGAGACACTCATGCCCATACTAAACATTGGGAGTACCAGGAATACATGATCCTCACATCCCCACATAGCCCCCATAGCCACCTCCCTGGGTCGGCACTTAAGCAAACTCAAAACTTTCACATCACACAATGAACCGCATATACACAAACAAAATAAAAATAAAAACAAATAAAAAACACAGAGTATCAGACAGATAGAATAGTTCCTCAAATTTCCTCAACCATTATCCGGCACATTAACCAAGAATTGTATGAGCAGCCTGCAAACCAATTGCTAGGGAGACAGAAGGGTATATAATATGGAAGAAAGCAACAGTATCTTCAGTCACTTCTCTTCTGCTTCCCGTCATCCTTGTTTTTTTTTTACTCCCTTGTCGTTGTCGGTCTACATTTTACCTTGTCCTTTTCTCTCTTCATGATGTTTCCATCAACATTGGTTCCCGAATTTTAGTCAGGGTTTACATCTTTGACAATTGTGACAGGCCAGGCTAAACTGTTGCTGAAACAGATGCTCAGAGTGTGTCAACTGTGGGTCAGTTCAATGTCCATCTAGTTCATGGGAATAGATTATAACTTGTGCGTGCTTGCTGCAACAGCACAGGATGCCTACCCTTGGTGAACCAAGAGAATGGGGGCCCACCACCTGCTGAATGTTTCCGTTCCTTGTATTCAAGAGACCGAGTACGCTCCATGTGCTGTAACCGAGTTTATCCACCACATCATGGCATATGCTTCCTCCCATCGCCACATCCCAATGAAGAGATTATGCATGGGTCATCAAGTATGTGGAAGGTTCAATTCCAAATCTGATACAAACAGTTTCTTTAAATTTCCATAGAGATAGTTCCCAGCTGTCGCACCAGCATGCATGGCAAATATTTGCCGGGAAGAAACCACCATTATCTGGGTTTCGCTCCATCGCGCTGCATATTGCAACACTCAGATGAGAACAAAACGCAATGACAGGTTTTTGGGGACAGGAAGCGATTACCTGCATCGCTACCTGGCCGACTAGATGTTCCCCCACAGGAGGGAGCTTTGTCAACGTGTGACATCAATCCTCTGTGAGCCATCTTCTTGAGCATGATGTCAGCAGAGGAGAAACTGATGCTGTCGGTTGCTAGCATACCCCCACCCATGGCAAACAACTTTTCAGAGAGAAGATATCATGATCTTCGTGAATATCTGTGGTTTGAACCACGGTATCAGAGGGAATTGGAGGGAAGCTACAATGTAGCTGGTCCACAGAATCAGTGCATATTCTCCTCGTCGTTAAAATGATACAGATACATGGATTGGACAGATTCCTTGGTTCTCAATCCAGAGATATTACAAACCAAAGGAGTCGCACGAGTGGCAATGTGCGTCACATGATGCATATGCCATCCAAAGTGAAATGTTTACAAGAATAGCCGGATTGCCCCGAGAATGTCACCAACGCATCAAGCGAGGACCCATACGGAGCACCAGAACCTGAAACTGCAAGTCCGATAGTCAAGACGGCCAAAGATATTTATCTGACCCAGGAGGCGACATGTAATTATTTGAATCAAGGTGGGAATGTGTGCGGGAAGAAGTTCGATGAAGCAAGAGACGCCGCTCGCCATTGGTTTACGAGCCATGCGATGACGGAGTCACGGAAGATCGAACTGCGCACATTAACCACCCGAAAGGCAAAAATAATTACAACTGAAGCCAAGATCAAGGAGGAGAACAAGCATGGAGTGTACTGCCGGTTCATCGAGTGTCTGCGTAGGACATCAAGGTTTTTTTTTGTCCGACACGACTCGGTGGTCCGATATCTTCTGAAAAGCTCCAAGAGTTGAATAAGAAGCCTAAGAGGACAGAGGCGCATGTGTGGGCCCACCACAACATGATAACCGGCCACCAGTCTCCCCGATACTCGAGAGATTGCTGGGAAGTGGCAATTTGACGGGTGCACCATGCCACCTGAGGGTCTATTTATAATGGGGGCCGGATGAGATTGTGGATGGATCCCGTTTTCTCCCGAGTGAATGTCTGCGATTGGTTGAATGACGTTTTACTTTATTGTTTCAAAGATTTTGCATGATATGAAGTTACAATATCGGATATCAATTTTAGGCACTACATTCAAAGAAAAACAGTGTATATGTATCAATTTGGTAATGAGTATCGCTGAGACCGAAACTTTAGGAGCGAAAGTCACACTTGCGAGCTCTCACTGTATGAAGGTGTTTAGTGTCGTCATTCAGGTATAGAGTCGAGAAAGACTACGTTCGGATCCCTTACGACTGACGACTGATCAGATTTGGAAATGATGCAATGACCATTGATATGGTGACGTCATACTCAACCATCTGGGGATCGTGAGGCACCAAAAGGCTTATCGTACTACGGGTGAAAAGCTCATCATTGGATGCTTGACTATCATGAATCCGTGGACGATTTTCGGCGCATTGAAACTCACGAACATATTGAAAGATACATCGGGGAACAGAACATGCTACAATCAGTACCAGGGAAATCGGGATGCCCCGGAAGTTCATGTTGAATAGGCACATTTCAACAATGTAAGTGCACAGCTGCATTAATTCGGCAGTAAAACAAAGATAACCAAATACCCTAAAATCTCTGGAGAATGCATGTCCATTTCGGAATAAGTCTGTTATGCCATTCGCTCCAGTGGGGACTCAATGGGGCCATCCACGATCTGACCGTCCCCACTATAAAATGGACCCTCAGGGGACCTATTTAATTGGCCAAATGACAGGTTCCCATTTCTCCCAATCGTTTGAGTACCCGAGAGATTGGTGATCGAGCTCGATGTACTGCAGGTCTTTTCTGGCGTGGCTGTCGCCCTTAACGTTTCGGTCTCAGCGATACTCATTACCAAATTGATGCATGTACACTGTTTTTCTTTGAATGTAGTGGCTAAGATTGATATCTGATATTGTAACTTCATATCATGCAAAATCTTTGAAGCGCTGGAGTAAAACGACATTCTACCACTCGCAGACATTCACTCGGGAGAAAACGGGGTCCATCCACGATCTCATATTGGCCCCATTATAAATACACCCTCAGGTCGCATGGTGGACCCGCCAAATTGCCGCTTCCCAGCAATTCCGCCACTCTTTCGAGTACCGAGGAGACTGGTGGCCGACTTCCATGTTGTTGTGGGCC
Source organism: Chroogomphus rutilus (assembly GCA_003314275.1). NCBI lineage: Eukaryota > Fungi > Basidiomycota > Agaricomycetes > Boletales > Gomphidiaceae > Chroogomphus > Chroogomphus rutilus. The sequence goes on along the minus strand of QLPI01005181.1, from coordinate 17,399 downwards.
CACACATGCGCCTCTTTCTTCGTCATTGCCTTGTTGAGACTCTTGGAGCATTTCATAATATGTCGCACCAACGAGTCGTGTCGAACAAAAAAACACCCCGATTTCCTATCCCGACACTGGGAGAACCGGCAGTAGACTCGGTACTTATTCGCCTCCTGGATCTTGGCTTCAGTTGTAATTATTTTGGCCTTTCGGGTAGTTAATGTTCGCAGTTCGATCTTCCGTAACTCCGTCATCGCATGGCTCGTAAACCAATGGCGGGCGGCGTCTCGTGCTTCATCGAACTTCTTCCCGCAAACATTCCCACCTTGATCCAAATAATTACATGTCGCCTCCTGGGTCAGATAAATATCTTTGGCAGTATGGACTATGGGAATTGCAGTTTCAGGTTCTGGTGCTCCGTGTGGATCCTCGCTTGCTGCGTTGGTGACATTTTCCGGGCACTCCGCCTGCTCCTGCAAACATGTCACATTGGGTGGCATATGCGTCATGTGATGCACATCGCCACTCGTGTGACTAATACTGTTTGATGTGTAGCCGGATTCAGAACCAAGGAATCTGTCCAATCCATGTATCTATATCCTGTTAACGATGAGGAGAGTACGCACTGATTCTGTGGACCAGCTACATTGTAGCTTCCATCAAATTCCCTGTGATACCATGGGTCAAACAACATATGTTCATGAAGATCTTGAAATCTTTTGTCTGAAAGGTTGTTTTCCATGGGTGGGGGTATGCTACAACCGACAGCATCAGTTTCTCCGCTGGTGACAGCATGATCAAGAAGATGGCTCACAAAGCGTTGATGCTACACGTGGATAAAACTCCCTCCTGTGTCGAATGCATCTCGCTAGTCTGGTAGGCAGGCAGGATATCGCTTCCTATACCCAAAAATTTGGGATTGCGTTAACACAAAATATCAAGAACCGATCGTGGTTGCATACTTAGCGAGGCCTGGAGAGCATCTGCGTCCACTATGCCGAAATTCCGGATCATTTATGCCAACCATATGTGCTGAAACAGTCGTTCCAACAGGCGGAACCATGATGGACTGAAATTCAGATAATGGTGGTTGCTCCCCGGGATATGTTTCCCATGTATGCTGGTATTGCGACTGGGGATTGTCTGTATGGAAAGTTAACGAAATTATTAGTATCAGATTTGGGATTGAATTATTCACATACTTGATGACCCCTGCACAAAATCTCCATGGGATGAGGCGGGGAGAGAAACCATGCTGGTGGACGGCAGAGGACGATGCACAGGGATCGTACCCGACAACGACTCGCCCTCTGATTGAGCATAGTTGTCCACCATCATTGCTGAACCGTTCCCGTTTTGCGTTGAATACAACGAATTGAAATATTCAGCAGGTGGTGGCATCCCGTTCTCCTGGTTCAACAGGAGTGAACATCCTGCTCTGTGGCGGCAAGCATTGACAAGTTATAATATATTAACATGGACATTGAACTCACCTGCAGTTATACTCCCAGCAGATGTTGCAGAAAGAGTTTCTCCTAGAATGTTAAAATTGTAAGAGATGTAAACCCTTATAATAATTCATGAACCAACGTTGTCGGGTACATGATGAAGAAAGCAAAGGACAAGGTAATTTGTAGATGGACAAGGTTAGGCAAGCAAGGAAGATGGGAAGCAGAAGAGAAGTGACTGGAGATAACGTTGCTTTCTTTGATGTTATATACCCTTCTGTCTCCATACTTATATCAGCAATTGGGTAACAGGCTGCTGGTCCAATAGCTTGAAATTTCAAGCAGCACGGTGCTGTGATCCACGTGGCTAGCTTCCTTTCTTCTAAAATTCTTTGACTTTCACCAAAAACAGTCTTGACTCACACGATGATACGTTGATTTGGGAGCACGAGGTATGGATCTAGAACTCAATACTCGAAAAATCGGGGTTACTGAATCCCGATCCTCGAGGAGAATCAAAACGATAGTTACCTTGCGGTTGAGTGTAAATTTCAACTGAGACAGGACAGTACTGTGATGTGTTGAACAACTCTACACTTTGATCACGCCACCAGTACCATAACACTGCAGTTCATGTCAGGCGGTGCTGTGATCCATGTGTTTACCCAATGGTCGTCTTCCATTCAACTGTAACGCCATTAATCACACGATCACTTCAGTTTTGGGTCACTTGCTGGCAGCGTGGTTGACAAGCACGTGCCTCCAGCAAAAGTTCAAGGAATGCCAATCTATAATCATTTTCAAATTGATACTTTCATAATCCGGTGGTTTCATGACTTATGACTTCAAATTTAGGGGATATCGCTTTGTAGCTTTGGGAAACTAGAATAATCATAATGTGCTGGACTGATTTATATTGTACCCCGCGCTGGCCAGCTACTAAGTGTTCCTCTTTTACCTTTTTGGCACCGTACAGCGTCTTTGACAGATCCACGCGTTATGCATTGTCATGAGAAGCCTGTCACACTGAACCATTGTTGCAGGTTTCGCAATTACCTATCCTATCAATTCTTGTCCCATCGGTTCTTTTTTCATCTCTTATCCCGCAGATTATTTGACAGGCATTACCAATTATCTTGATGGTGACTTCGTAGGTCAGGAGCACGAATCCACCCTCGATACTTTTATCCCTAGTCGCTGGAAAATATTCGACAGATCGTGTTGTTTTCCACACCAGTCCACATCTCTTTGTTGTAACCACGAGGGTACTTTCCCACATCTCACGCATCCCTCACTTCTCCTTACATCAGTCATTGCATTCTCTTGAAAGGGACATGCACAGGTAGATTTAGTATATAAACAAGCCATGTATGAGATTAAATAAATAATCAATTTTCCAAATATCTTCTTCTCTCCATTTTCTCTTGTCCTCCCCTAAAGTCAAGTAATACATAATACAACTGTTTCAAGACTCTTTGGCAAGACATTGTGGTTCTTAAGCACTGAGGCCCCTGTTGAAACCAAGGGGACATCCCTCATATCTCCTACCATCTTCCCTCACTTCCCTTCACTCAACATCTACAGCCCTGATCCTCACATGCCGCATGTGTTAGTTGGTGTGGCAGATTAGATCTTGTGGTTCCAGGTGTTGGTACAACAGGTATCCGGTGTTTTAGTCCAAAATAGGAAAGTGTAATATCTGGTGCTGAACTGAAGGTTCAGTGCAGAAAAGAGTTTTGATGTTATTTTCAGATTTGGTGTCAGGCTTTGGGTGCTGACGGACTTTGGTACTGCCAAAGAGTGTTGGGCGGACAATGGCCAAGTCCTGCAGGCCAAGAGTAGTGGCGTTGGCTTCAACGTACTCATGCGTTGTGCCCTACTTGCTGTGCATGCCACTGATTTGCAACAGACAGGTACTTAGGAAGATGCTGGTGATGCCAGCCCAAGTCGAAGACTTTAACAGAGGGGAAGAAGGTAGAAGGGCCTAAGCCTAGTCGATACCCAGAATGAGGAAATATGTACATGCATGTCCTACTTATATAGGTTAAGAAGCGACATGTGGAATAAGGAATGTGAGACAACAAGGTATGCAGAGCATGTGGTTATTGTCCACAATGAGTAAAATTAGAATGAAGGGATGCAAACAGGCATAGAACAATAAGGGATAGAATAATAGAAACGTGGCCAAGGATAGGACATAGGGAGTGGCAGAGTATAAAACAATGGAGTTGTGACTGAGGATAATACAAGGACAGGAAGTCCCAAGGTGAGATGGACCAAAGGGTGAGAGCAAGGAGTGTGGATGGTGGATGTTCTGATCTGAGACTGGTGTACCAAGTGTTATGTATGTGGCGTGGACACTTGGTCATAGATATAGGATGGTTGCTCTATCAGCATTGCCGAGTGGACAGGTCTCAGTACGTGTACTTGACATTTAGCAAGAATGGGGATGTAGAAGGGAAATTCTACTTGTCTATTGTTTGTGTCAAGTACATGTACCGAGAGCCGTCCACTTGGCAATGCCGACCGAGCAACCATTCTATATCCACAACCAAGTGCCCATGCTGCATGCAGAACACTTGGTATGCTGGTCTCGGCTAGGTACATCCACCATCCACAACTCCTTGTCCTCACCCTGTGGTCTGTCTCACCTCGGGACCTCCTGTCCTTGTATTATCCTTGGTCACAACTCCATTTTTTATACCTGGCCACTCCCTATTGTCTTATCCTTGGCCACGTTTTTATTATCTTATCCCTTATTGTTTTATCCCCGTTTTGCATTCCTTCATTCTAATTTTAATCATTGTGGACAATAACCACATGCCCTGCATACCTTGTTGTTCCACATTCCTTATTCCACATGTCACTTCTTAACCTATATAAATAGGACATGCATGTACATATTTCCTCATTCTGGGTATCGACTAGGCTTAGGCCCTTCTACCTTCTTCCCCTCTGTAAAGTCCTCGACTAGGGCTGGCATCACCAGCGTCCTCCCAAGTACCTGTCTGTTGCAAATTGGTGGCACGCATGGCAGGTAGGGCACAATGCACAAGTACATTGAAGCAAACGCCACTACTCTTGGCCTGCAGGACTTGGCCATTGTCCACCTGAAAACCCTTGGCAGTACCAAAGTCCGTCAGTACCCAAAGCTTGACAGTTTGTCTAGATACATCTGAGTATTTATAAGGAAGAAGAGGCTATACAAAATGAAAATTTATTGGACTATGACCAGAGGCCATTCTGATACGGCTGTGTTAAATCCGCGTGTTGGCGCTCAGCTAGAGACTTCCGGAAGGGGTCGGGGGGTTTCTGCTAGGGTTCCGAGGGGGGAGTTCATGTTCCGTAGGCGGTAAGGGTTGGATTGGATTGGAATCGGAATCGGAATCGGGGAATGGAAGTCAGAACGCCGGGAGTCTGGGGGCTGTTTGGTATAGGATGGTACGAGTGGTTTGAGGTCGTAGGGACTTGGCTTCAACTTATGTGTTGCACCCTCCTCGATCGTCTGTCCCTAATTTCAGAGAGTCGGAAGTTTACCGGAAACTAATCGGAAACTATGATGCAAATTAAGTCGATATTTGTACTCGCGAATAGTCCAGTCGACTGGAAGACTATATACATGCGACTATCCTTGTACTATCTTTGCCGGTTATAAAACAAGGAGAAAGGGAGTACAAGGGGTCAATATAAAGGAGAAAACAAGGGAGTGAGGTACGCGATGGTCCTGCGCGTCGGTTATCAAGTAGTGGAACCTTGACTTCGGAGTTTTCAGAGGTTCGGAATCGTGGAACCTCGGAATGTATGTTGGACCTCCGGAAATCTGTTGTTCAGGCTTTAGGCAGTCGGAAGGGTCCCAGAAAGGTGTGGGTGGTTGTGGTGCTTAATGTGGGTTTGTTTGGCAGTATGGGCCATAACAGGCTGGGTGCGTGATAGAACGTGGTTATGTGGGCAAGGAAAAGATTTGGGTTATGCCCTGGAAAAAGATAGAAGAATATGTAAAAGAATCATATTAAATTTGCTTGCCCATCAATGATCTTCCTTTCCATCAGCCCTGAAGAACAGTTTTGGTTTTTGGCTCAGGTACCAGGCCATGTAGGTGGTATTCTCCCAAAACCGCTCCTAAAATCACAGGAATACTCAGGTAGGTCCTTTATATCATCTTTAAAGCCTGTAAGAAGTTGCGCCTTGAGGGGAATATAATTGGGGGAATTATTCCAGTTTTAGTGTTCAAATGTGAAGAAAATATTTGTGATAAATCAAATACTCTGTTGGTTCTAACAGCATGCACCCGATGTTCATGTGCCACAGTTACATCTACCTCCATACACTGCATGCATCTCATGCATATGACATGTGTGTCACACCATACAATTTGCACGGTCCTGCAACATGCACATACTGGATTCATACCGTATATATATGCATGTGTGTAGATATCCACTCACATCTATCCCAAATGTGTCACCAGTGACATGTGTCACCAGTGACATGTGTCACCAGTGACATGTGTCACTGATGATGTATGCGCCTTTGAGTAGGGCCATGCATAGGCAGACTTAGTATATAATAAACATGTATTTAGTTTAGAAAAATTTAATCATAAAAATCCCACTTTTCTCTCCATATCTTTGTCCTATATTTATGATCAGTAATTTATAATCAACATTAACCAAGAGCCCCAATGTTCCACTTTGGTCATGTTCTTTCAAGAAAAGGTTCCCACCTCATGGTACCATTTCCCCATCTGTAGGTTTTGAAGGAAGACAAATCTGCCATAAAGCTACATTAGTCAACAGCCCCCTGTCAAGCCCACAATACCGAGTTCTGGTTCACTCAGTAGTACTGACCAAACGACCCTTACTGTTAATCCTACACACCAGTGATAAGTCATTTCTCACTTTTTTCATGGTCTTGGCTCGGTACATTTGGTTCATGATTTGATTCACTTCCCCTATCCCATCCCTTCTATTCCTTATTATTCTTTTATTTCCCAACCTTCAAGAACTAGAGGAGGGAGACCATGTATTTGTGACCCGGTGACAGTAAAGCAATCGATCTCAACCATGTTCTAAATTTGACTCCAATGGCACTCATCCCATACCACCTTCACTGTTGCCACATCACACAGCCAACCATTCTATTCAGCACTCCAATCTTCAGACTCCCAATTTGTCATCATGTCTTCTTCAGAGCTCATTCCCATGCAATGCTATAACACCTAGGATACACACATGCAGGCAAACCATTAACACATCATTATCTTCATGTACCTCCCCCAGCACATTTCTCACTCAGAAGAAGATCCCATCCAATCTACACTCAGTCATATGCAATAGGAAATGCAGTCTATTTCCCAGAAAGCCAAGAACCATATATATTTCTTGGAATGACATCTAGACCAGCATATCGTGATAGGAGTAGAGTGGAATATGAAGCAGAGTTTAGGGCACCATCCCATCCTGATTACCCTGCCCACTCCATATGACTCACTCTTAAGCACAAGTTGAGAGTGCACGACCGTATACCTATTAGTCATCCTACTCCCAGACCCCTATCCTTAGATTGGATACTGGAGAAATTGCAGAAGATATGTTGCCTGTGACCTGCAAATACTCCGAGATGACTCAGTCCCCTGACTCATCCTAAGGCCCCTCAGGAGTAGTAGACAAGGTTGTTAGACATGTAGTGGTGGACTTCCTTATTGTCTCTTTTATATGTTTCCCCTTTTCTTGGATTGACTCAGACCTGTTTCCTATTCTGTTAGTCTTTTCTTGTTGTTACTCATCATCCTTACCTATTTGGTTAGTCTCTCCTAATCATAGCCCCTAGCCTCTATTCATGCAGCCTCAATACTGTACCATTTCTCCAGAGTTTCTCCATAGTTTCCTCTTTTGTATACTTTGTTCTCATGCTTTGTCATTTAACTAACATAGCCAACCTCTTGCATCATTTTGCATTGTTGCTTGGTTTTTGTATATAAAGGCCTCTGGCTAACCTCTGTAATAACAAGTTCACAAGTTAAAGCCCTAAGTCAAGTCTCCAAGTCTAAGTCAAGACTAGTCTAGAAACATCTAGACTATTTTACTCAAGTCCAAAGCCAAAGTCCAAGTCTTAGTCAGCATGACACATTCACATATCAGGTCACGTCCCTGTCACATCACATCCTAATCACTCATATTCTATTTTTGTTCGTATATTGCCATGTCACAGATTATATTCCTGCTGTGTCGAATGAATGTGTTATATCCCACAACAGAAAATGACTGGTGCATGCAGAGTTTTAGGTATTAATTACCTAGAGCAACTCTACAGCAGATGAAACATATTAATGTCGCCTATCATTTTATTTGTGAATGAGTGTCCTCTAATGAGGTAGTACTCACTTATGTCAGATCTAGGGAAAATCTTGTGGATCTAATGACTAAGGCACTAGACGTGCACCAGCACCAACATTTATCCAGAGGATTAGGTTTTCAGGCACAGCCTGAATTGAGGGGGAGTGTTGAAGATGATGGCAATATGGCCACACATGAGTCAGAAAGGACTGGCTAAGTTCTGCCATAGCAGACCTATGGAACCCAGGTGTAACAACACCTGGTTTATAAATGGATGATGCACCAAGACACAGGATTAGTGTGAGAATTGATAATATTTATTATTTATGAATAGTATATAAAGGATGTAACGAGATCCAAATAGAACAAGCTCTTGAAACATTAAATCTCATTAATATATCCCTCAATCTACAGTCTGCATAGGACATCGGGGAGTTTTTTTTGTCCGACATGACTCGGTGGTCCGATATCTTCTGAAATGTTCCAAGAGTTGAATAAGTAGGCGAAGGGAACAGAGGCGCATGTATGGGCCCACAACAACATGATAATAGGCCACCAGTCTCCTCGATATCGAGAGATTGTGGGAAGCGGCAATTTGACGGGTCCACCATGCCACCTGAGGGTCTATTTAAAATGGGGGCTGGATGAGATCATGAATGGACCCCGTTTGTTTGCGAGTGAATGTCTGCGAGTGGTAGAATGACGTTTTAATTTAGTGTTTCAAAGATTTTGCATGATATGAAGTTACAATATCGGATATCAATTTCAGGCATTACATTCAAAGAAAAACAGTGTATATATATCAATTTGGTAATAAGTATCGCTTAGACCCAAACTTTAGGAGCGAAAGTCACACTGGCAAGCTCTTACTGTATGAAGGTGTTTAGTGTAGTCATTCAGGTATAGAGTCGAGAAAGACTACGTTCGGATCCCTTACGACTGACGACTGATAAGATTTCAAAACGATGCAATGACCATTTATAAGGTGACGTCATACTCAACCATCTGTGAGGTACCAAAACGCTTATCGTACTCTGGGTGAAAAGTTCATCATTGGATGCTTGAATATCATCGATATATGAAGGAGTTTCGGCGCATTGCAACTCACGAACATATTGAAAGATACATCGGGGAATGGAACACGCTAAAATCAGTACCAGGGAAATCCGGGATGCCCCGGAAGTTCATGTTGAATAGGCACATTTCAACAATATAAGTGCACAGATGTATTAATTCGGCAGTAAAACAAAGATAACCAAATACTCTAAAATCTCTGGAGAATGCATGTCCATTTCGGAATAGGTCTGTTATGCCACTCGCTCCAGTGGGGACTCAATGGGCCATCCACGATCTGACCGTCCCCAATATAACATGTTCCCTTAGGGGATCAATTTCATTGGCCAAATGACAGCTTCACATTTCTCCCAATCCTTTGAGTATCCGAGAGACTGGTGACCGAGCTCGATGTACTGCAGGTCTCCTCTGGCGTGACTGTCGCCCCTAACGTTTTGTTCTCAGCGATACTCATTACCAAATTGATACATGTACACTGCTTTTCTTTGAATGTAGTGCCTAAAATTGATATCTGATATTGTAACTTCATATCATGCAAAATCTTTGAAGCACTGGAGTAAAACGTCATTCTACCACTCGCAGACATTCACTCGGGAGCAAACGGGGTCCATCCACGATCTCATCTGGCCCCCATTATAAATACACCCTCAAGTCGCATGGTGAACCCGCCAAATTGCCGCTTCCCAGCAATTTCGCCACTCTTTCGAGTACCGAGGAGACTGATGGCCGACTTCCATGTTGTTGTGGGCCCACACATGCGCCTCTTTCTTCGTCATGTTCTTGTTGAGACTCTTGGAGCATTTCATAATATGTCGCACCAACGAGTCGTGTCGAACAAAAAAACAGCCCGATTTTCTATCCCGACACTGGGAGAACCGGCAGTAGACTCGGTACTTATTCGCCTCCTTGATCTTGGCTTCAGTTGTAATGATTTTGGCCTTTCGGGTGGTTAGTGTTCGCAGTTCGATCTTCCGCAACTCCGTCATGGCATGGCTCGTAAACCAATGGCGGGCGGCGTCTCGTGCTTCATCGAACTTCTTCCCGCAAACATTCCCACCTTGATCCAAATAATTACAGGTCGCCTCCTGGGTCAGATAAATATCTTTGGCCGTATGGACTATGGGAATTACAGTTGCAGGTTCTGGTGCTCCGTGTGGGTCCTCGCTTGATGCGTTGGTGACATTTTCCGGGCACTCCGCCTGCTCCTGCAAACATGTCACATTGGGTGGCATATGCGTCATGTGATGCACATCGCCACTCGTGTGACTAGTAATGTTTGTTGTGAAGCCGGATTCAGAACCAAGGAATCTGTCCAATCCATGTATCTATGTCCTTTTAACGATGAGGAGAGTACTCACTGATTCTGTGGACCAGCTACATTGTAGCTTCCCTCAATTTCCCTCTGATACCATGGGTCAAACAACATATGTTCATGAAGATCTTGAAATCTTCTGTCCGAAAGGTTGTTTTCCGTGGGTGGGGGTATGCTAGCAACCGACAGCATCAGTTTCTCCGCTGGTGACAGCATGATCAAGAAGATGGCTCACAAAGGGTTGATGCTACACGAGGATAAAACTCCCTCCTGTGTCGAATGCATCTCGCTAGTCTGGTAGCCAGGCAGGATATCGCTTCCTATACCCAAAAGGTTGGCATTGAGTTAGCAGAAAATATCAAGGACCGATCGTGGTCGCATACTTAGCGAGGCTTGGAGAGCATCTGCGTCCACTATGCCAAAATCCGGATCATTTCTGCCAACCATATGTGCTGAACCAGTTGTTCCAAAAGATGGCGGAACCATGGTGGACTGAAATCCAGATAATGGTGGTTGCTCCCCGGCATACGTTTCCCATGTATGCTGGTATTGTAACTGGGGATTGTCTGTATGGAAAGTTAACTAAATTATTAGTATCAGATTTAGGATTGAACTATTCACATACTTGATGACCCCTGTACAAATTCTCCATGGGATGAGGTGGGCAGAGCAACTCTGCTGGTGGACGACAGAGGACGATGCACAGGGATCGTACTCGACAACGACTCGCCCTCTGATTGATCATAGTTGTTCACCATCATTGCTGAACCGTTCCCGTTTTGCGTTGAATACAACGAATTGAAATATTCAGCAGGCGGTGGCATCCCGTTCTCCTGGTTCAACAGGAGTGAACATCCTGCTCTGTGGCGGCAAGCATTGACAAGTTATAATATATTGAGATGGACATTGAACTCACCTGCAGTTATACTCCCAGCAGATGTTGCAGAAATAGTTTCGCCTAGAATTTTAAAATTGTAAGAGATGTAAACCCCTATAATAATTCATGAACCAACGTTGTCGGGTACATGATGAAGAGAGCAAAGGACAAGGTAAATTGTAGATGGACAAGGTTAGGCAAGCAAGGAAGATGGGAAGCAGAAGAGAAGTGATTGGAGATAACGTTGCTTTCTTTGATGTTATATACTCTTCTGTCTTCATAGTTATATCAGCAATTGGGTAACAGGCTGCTCGTCCAATAGCTTGAAATTTCAAGCAGCACGGTGCTGTGATCCACGTGGCTAGCTTCCTTTCTTCTAAGATCCTTTGACTTTCACCAAAACAGGTCTTGACTCACACGATGATATGTTGATTTGGGAGCACGAGGTATGGTTCTAGAACTCAATACTCGAAAAATCGTGGTTACTGAATCCCGATCCTCGAGGAGAATCAAAACGAGAGTTACATTGAGGTTGAGTGCAAAGTTCAACTGAGACAGGGCAGTACTGTGATGTGCTGAACAACTCTACACTTTGATCACGCAACCGGTACCATAACACTGCAGTTCATGTCAGGCGGTGCTGTGATCCATGTGTTTACCCAATGGTCGTCTTCCATTCAACTGTAACGCCATTAATCACACGATCACTTCAGTTTTGGGTCATTTGCTGGCAGCGTGGTTGACAAGCACGTGCCTCCAGCAAAAGTTCAAGGAATGCCAATCAATAATCATTTTCAAATTGATACTTTCATAATCCGGTGGTTTCATGACTTATGACTTCAAATTTAGGGGATATCGCTTTGTAGCTTCGGGCAACTAGAATAATCATAATGTGCTGGACTGATTTATATTGTACCCCGCGCTGGCCAGCTACTAAGTGTTCCTCTTTTACCTTTTTGGCACCGTACAGCGTCTTTGACAGATCCACGCGTTATGCATTGTCATGAGAAGCCTGTCACACTGAACCATTGTTGCAGGTTTCGCAATTACCTATCCTATCAATTGTTAGAACCAGGGATCATTGAGTCATTATACATATTCTTCTACACTAAAACCAGTATATCTCCCCCAACCATTATCCAATCAAGATGCAGCATTAAACCAAGGCTCCGTATACTATGAAGAACATCCACGAATATTTTCGTGGATTTAGGAGCGGGTTTTACCCCACACTGTCTACCCGGCCCCATACCTACCCCAAGGGCCGGCTCACCTCATTCGGACACGTTGGGAAGGGGATACACTAGCATGTGGTTCTCCATTGAGTTTATTGTTTATTATGTTCTATTTCTATCACTTCCCCTGTGAAGTTTTCCTCTATATCATTCCCACCGCACATATGCGGGTGTACCACGCGTACGGCCGCATTAGGCCGGCTTCTAACTTCACTCCGTGAAGTTTTCACTTATAAATAGGTTATCTATTTCATATAAAGTTCAAACACTTTGTAGTAGTATAAACAAGCAATTTTAACTATATCATTGCCCCCCATCACACTAGCCTTTAGGCTACACTCGAATATCTTTGCCTCGCGCTGAACCGGAAGGTTAAGCGCCGAGCGTACTTTCCTATTTAGGACTAGAGCACCAACTACTCGTCATACAGCAAGGCCAGGTCACAGTTGGGTTTCCAACCACAACTATTATATTATATCATTACAATTTATATCTTACTTGTGGGTAGGGAACGGCATGGGTCACCCATGGGTCAAATGTAGGTGACCCGCACCCAACCCATGGGAAACCCGAACCCATCAACCCATGGGTTTTTTCCCACAGGTCGACAGGTGTCAGGTGCGAGCCGCACCCGCATGCAACGTATGACACAAATGTGGTGTACAAACGTGCCGTACGCACGTGCGACATACGACACAAACGCGCCATACGTGCACGTGATGTACGACACGAATGCGCCATACGTGCGTGCGATGTACGACACGAATGCACCGTACACGCGCGTGATGTACGACACGAATGCACCTGTCATACGCGTCAGTGTACAGCGCATTGGTGTCGGTGCGTTGGTGTCAGCGCGTGCGCATATGGCGCATTGGTGTCGGTGCGAGCGCGTATGGCGCGTTTGTGTCGGCGCGTGCACGTGCAGCGCGTTGGTGTCGGCGTGTGCGCGTACAGCGCATTCATGTCTTATGCATGCGCGTACGGCGCGGTCGTGTCGTACGTGTGCACATGTGGCGCGTGCATGTCGTACGTGCGTACAAGGTTGAGGTGGTGGGTTGGGCTGGGTCACGGGTGCTCTCGGCTTGACCCACACCCAAACCCAAGGGCACCTGACCTGGTGACCCATGCGGGTTACCCTAACCCATGCTATTCCCTACTTGTGGGAGAGCCACAAACATATAAACCGACGCTTTGGCACCCAGGCCAGATTCCCGGTACGGCACCTAAGCAGAGAGTCAACCCGGGACTGAGCTCCCAGTAGATTCACTGCAGAGCAATATATTTCCTAGTGATAAATACTATAGAAATCACAGGAAAATCTAGGGAATCATTCCCCTCATTGTCCCACCAACTCTCCGATATTATAGCGTGGGAAAACCTCAGGAAACCCTATCTGCCAGACCCATCTACATCAATTCTTGTCCCATTGGTTCTTTTTTCATCTCTTATCCCGCAGCTTATTGGACAGGCATTACCAATTATCTTGATGGTGACTTCGTAGGTCAGGAGCACGAATCCGCCCTCAATACTTTTATCCCTAGTCGCTGGAAAATATTCGACAGATAGTGTTGTTTTCCACACCAGTCCACGTCTCTTTGTTGTAACCACGAGGGTACTTTCCCACATCTCAAGCATCCCTCACTTGTCCTTACATCAGTCATCACATTCTCTGGAAAGGGACATGCACAGGTAGATTTAGTATATAAACAAGCCATGTATGAGATTAAATAAATAATCAATTTTCCAAATATCTTCTTCTTTCCATTTTCTCTTGTCCTCCCCTAAAGTCAAGTAATACATAATACAACTGTTTCGAGACTCTTTGGCTAGACATTGTGGTTCTTAAGCACTGAGGCCCCTGTTGAAACCAAGGGGACATCCCTCATATCTCCTACCATCTTCCCTCACTTCCCTTCACTCAACATCTACAGCCCTGATCCTCACATGCCGCATGTGTTAGTTGGTGTGGCAGATTAGATCTTGTGGTTCCAGGTGTTGGTACAACAGGTATCCAGTGTTTTAGTCCGAAATAGGAAAGTGTAATATCCGGTGCTGAACCAAAGGTTCAGCGCAGCAAAGAGTTTTGACATTATTTCGAGATTTAGCAAGAATGGGGATGTAGAAGGGCAATTCTACTTGTCTATTGTTTGTCTAGATACATCTGAGTATTTATAAGGAAGAAGAGGCTATACAACATGAAAATTTATCAGACTATAACTGGAGGCCGTTCTGATATGGCCAGGTGCATGATGGAACGTGGGTATGTGGGCAAGGAAAAGATTTGGGTTATGCCCTGGAAAAAGATAGAAGAATATGTAAAAGAATCATACTAAATTTGCTTGCCCATCAATGATCTTCCTTTCCATCAGCCCTGAAGAACAGTTTTGGTTCTTGGGTCAGGTACCAGGCCATGTAGGTGGTATTTGTCCAAAACTGCTCCTAAAATCACAGGAATATTCATGTAGGTCCTTTATATCATCTGTAAAGCCTGTAAGAAGTTGCGCCTTGAGGGGAATATAATTGGGGGAATTATTCGAGTTTTAGTGTTGAAATGTGAAGAAAATATTTGTGATAAATCAAATACTCTGTTGGTTCTGACAGCATGCACCTGATGTCCATGTGCCACAGTTACATCTACCTCCATACACTGCATGCATCTCACGCATACGACATGTGTGTCACACCATACAATTTGCACCGTCCTGCAACATGCACATACTGGATTCATACCGCATATATATGCATGTGTGTAGATCTCCACTCGCGTCTATCCCAAATGCGTCACCAGTGACATGTGTCACTGATGATGTACGTGCCTTTGAGTAGGGCCGTGCATAGGCAGACTTAGTATATAATAAACATGTATTTAGTTTACAAAAATTTAATCATAAAAATCCCACTTTTCTCCCCATATCTTTGTCCTATATTTATAATCAGTAATTTATAGCCAACAGCACTCAAGAGCCCCAATGTTCCACTTTGGTCATGATCTTTCAAGAAAAGGTTCCCACCTCATGGTACTATTTACCCATCTGTGGGTTTTGAAGGAAGAGAAATCTGCCATAAAGCCACATTAGTCAACAGCCCCCTGTCAAGCCCACAATACCAAGTTCTGGTTCACTCAGTAGTACTGACCAAAAAACCCTTACTGTTAATCCCACACACCAGTGATAAGTCATTCCTTACTTTTTTCATGGTCTCGGCTTGGTACATTCGGTTCATGATTTGGTTCACTTCCCCTATCCCATCCCTTCTATTCCTTATTATTCTTTTATTTCCCAACCTTCCCTTGGCCTGTTTCCCCTCAGGACATTCATTATTCATTATCATTCGGTTACAGCCCTATTGTTTTATATTTGGACACCCCCTATTGTTCTATTTCCCCCCCCACACTCCTACTCATTTAATATCGGTCATATTTCATTGTTTTATTCTCGTTTACATCTTATTTTTCTATTCTAGATCACTGTGGACAATACTTCCACATGGTCTCCATACCTTATTCTTTCCTCCATGTCTTATGCCACCCCTATTCCACATTCCACCTCTTAATTTATATAAGTAGAAAATGCATGTGCATAGTTCCTCAGTCTGAGTATCAACTAGGTTTATGCCTTCTTGCTCTCCTTCCCTCTGTCTCGAAGTCCTCTACTCTTGGCATCCTTCTGAGCACCTCTTCCATTCCAAATCAGTGGCATGCACAGAAAGTAGGGTGTAACGCATAAGCATGTTGAAGCCAAGCCACTACAACTGGCCTGAAGGACTTGGCCAGTTTCTGCCTGCACCTGTGGCATTACCGAAGCCTAACACCCCTAAACAAACAGGTGTCTTTGGCTCCTCTGATACAGTCAAGGCACCACTTGCTCATAGTCTGAACCCAGACACACTAACATAATAAACATGCATCAATTGTAATTTACAAAGGATGTGAAAGTGAAGCTGGGAGAATGCAACCTGTCCTTCTTCCTCATCAGAGTACAATTTAAAGGACAGGTTGTTGTCTTGGGTCTAAGGCCATAGAGACAGTAGACTGGACCAGATACCACCCCAGCTGGCTTCCTCAATTTACCACACATATTGAAGACAGCAAGCCAGTGGCAGCCAGTACCTTAAGGACAAGGATGGACAGCATCCAAATATTCTCAGATGGATCAGGACTCAAAAGCAGCATCAGTGCGGTAGCGGTCACCCTTCAAGATGGGCTGGCCCTTCTATACCGGCTAGGCAAAGACTCTAAACACACAGTCTTCAATGGAGAAATCGTTGGTGTGATTCTGGCACTAACACTACTGGAAACCCATCACACCGCTAGATCTGCCTTGATTGCCCTCAACAATCAAGCAGTCATCCAGGCCTTGCTGAACAACAGGACCCAGCTAGCACAATATTTACTTGACACAGCCCACATGCTCATCTGGAGACAGAAGCACAAATGCCATAACCTGCACATCCACTTGGAGTGGGTTCTGGGCCACATGGAAATTGAAGGAAATGAGCTAGCCAACGAACATGCAAAGAGAGCAGCTGGAGGGGATGTCACCCACACCAACGACCTTCCAGAGCTTCTCAGAAAGCACCTTATGGCAAGTATCATAGCCCTGAAGGGTAACTGGAAGAAGTCTGTCCTCCAGCACTGGAGGAGAGTCTGGTCAAAATCACCCCAATATGCCAAAATGTCCCAAATAGACTCGAAACTGCCAAACCATCAGATCTATAAGATGTTGAGCTCCCTGCCCCATAGAGTGACTAGCATCCTCATACAACTGTGCACTGGCCACATGTCCCTCAACTCTTTCCTTAAGAAGATAAAAGCATCAGACACAGTGTTATGCAAACAATGCCGCCAGCCAGGTACTGTAGTGCACTACCTCAAACACTGCAAACAATACACAGAGCAGTGCAACCAGCTCAGACACAAGGCAGGAAAGGCCAGTCACTCCATTCATCGGCTGTTAGATGACCCTAAGATTATCCCCACTACCTTATGCTATATTCAGTCTACATGCCACTTCGACAAATACACCAATATAGCACCCCCAACTAATGACCAAACCACAAACACCCTTCACTTCAACCTGGATCAGCTCTCGTTTTCTGCTGGTCCCCCTATCTTTGAGGGATTGGCCCTCTTGT
>QLPI01005177.1:0-29312 GCA_003314275.1 Chroogomphus rutilus | reverse complement strand
ATTCCCTTTCATTGGAATATCTCTGGACCCCTAAGTGTCCTGAACCTACAGACTTTGATAGTCACATTCATTGCTGCTAACAAACACATCACCTTCTCATCGTATTAGCTTGCTAGAGTTATTATACAGATTGTGACCAAGGTATAAATATTAAATTATTTCCAGAGTTGTGCTGCAGCAGGGTTTGAAACTCTTCTTCGTCTCACTTCACTTCACACAGTGCTTGACTGAAGTGTTATATCTTTAACACCAAGGTCTTGTCCAGGTTCTAAAACATCCTCCCAGACCTCAGCAAGGTGCTGAGATCCCACTGTGTCTGGCTGTGGGACTTCCACAGTCATTGCCCATCCACTTGGCTGCATAGCCATGGTCGGTCCACTTGGCTGCATAGCCATGGCCCATCTGCTTGGCTGCATGGTTGCAGCCTGCCTTGGCCTCTGTTTCGGCCACTCCTCCTCCTCCTCCAGTTCCTCCTCCTCACTCTGCCTCTCCTCACTCTCCTTTTCTAACTCTACCTCCTCATGACTCTTTACCTTATGTTTCTGGGGTGCTGCCAGTCTGCAGGCTTGTAATGGCCCATGCCCCCAATAAACCCACATTAATCCCCACAACCACCCGCACCGTTTCTGGGACCTTTCCGACTGTTTAAAGCCTGAACAATTGCTTTCTGTGAATTCCAAAGGACTTACCCTATATTCGAACACTCAACGCATTTGAACCACATGCTCCATCCATTCACTGACATCTTGGACTGGTACCCATCCAGTCTGAGTATGCTCAGGGTGATTCCGATGGCTCCCATGGTCCAACCACCACTGCCGCTGCCCGTTGAACTCCCAGGATAGCCTACCATAGCATCATTAGCTACCATACTCAAACAACTTAGTACTCTGATATACAGAATCGCTCTCCCTAAGACCAATACTGCTAAAACAGTAACAATCTCTCTTGATGCCCTTCACCAAAGCTGCAACCTCATTTCCACAGCCCGATCAATGCTCATAGATTCACACAACCTACAATTAACTAAAGTATATAAGCAGCTGGATGCTATCTCCACCCACCTAGGCCTTCCAAACACCATGCAACCCACTGGGAAACCCACCTATGCAGCTGTCCTTACCTTACCCACTCTGCTAGCCTCACAGTCAACTCCTGACCCTAGAACACCATTCTGCAATATGCAATTTGACCTCACACTTGCGCAATCTGATCGCAACAATCCGGTGCTCTCAGGCCTGTCTGATGAGGAGCTAGGAGAGGAAATTGCCAGAGCCATTGAAGATGCCAATTGCTGGTTTGAAACAAGATCATATACACCAGATGCAGATGGGAATGAGGACATAGAGAACATCCCACCATGAATCCATGCTGCAGGTCGACACCAGAGTGGAGATATTTGGCTCACTACTTGCAGTGAAGCTAAACAAATATAACTTGCCTCCACAGCACACCGCTGGCTCCCTAAATTCTCTGATCAGCTCTCTGTTGCCCAAAAGACTTTCCCAGTCATCGTTCATGGTATCCCCACTACATTTGACACCTCACAAGACAGCTGCGATGTTATCTCTCTCATTAACCAGAATGACCACATCATCACTCACCCCTCGACACTCCAACAGATTGAACTCCTCTCTTGCCCATGGAAAAATCAGCAAACTAAAACACACATGTCTATAGTCCTCTTCTTTACAGATGCTCAAGTTGCCAATAGCTGCATCAGCCACCACATTGCATTCTGGGGTCACCCCCACCCAACAACCAAATTCCTACATTGCCTACCACAATGCTATAATTGTCATCGATTTGGTCACTTTACACGGCTCTGCAAGAGGACAACATCTTGTAGACAATGCTCAGGAAAACATATAACATGGGATTGCCTTTGCCCCAATGAAGAAAAATGTGACAAACCCATACTGTGTCAACACATCACTCTGAGATGTGCCATCTACACAGGAGCTCATGCAGCAACAAGCCAGGAATGTCCAATGTGCAAAGCAGCACTGGACTGCCATGTGCACAAACTTGCTGAGGAAGGTCCCCTTTTTGAGGCCTAATCCAGCCAACCACACACTCTAAACTAGCTGCACCTGACCACTGCTTGACATCCCAATCCCTGAAGCATGATGTTTTTTTTGCAAAACACTTGGACTAAAATACCCTTTGCACTGCCAATCCTGGCCCACCCATTTTGGGCTGGATATGAGCCATCTGTGATGTTCTGGCAACTTGCTGGCACACCACAGAAATGAATGGGGTCTCGTTTTCCCCTACACTCACAAAACCCAGTTGTCATATCTCCTCATATCATGTATTCTATCTGCCACAGTTCCTAGTAGATAACTATCCCTCACACAGTGCTATTGTTTTGTAGTTAGAGTGCACCATAAGCACTTGCGCTTTGAGCACTATAATTGAATCTCTCTCTCTCTCTCTCTACAAATTCCATTGTATCAACCCAAAGTTCTGCAATCCCGAACCTCTGTGATTCCGAGACCTAGGTTCCGCTCTTTTGATAAACGACATGCAGGATCATCGTGTACCTCACTCCCTTGTTCTTTGTTCTCTATTAGCCCCTTGTACTCTTTCCTCCCCTTGTCTTTACTCGGCAAAGTTAGTACAAGGATTAGATACATGTATATAAGACACCAGTCGACTGGACTATTTGCCAGTATGAATATCGACTTAATTCTGTGTCATAGTTTCCGATTCAGTGCAGGTAAACTTTCTGACTTTCCAAAATTAGGGACAGACGATGGAGGAGGGCCCAACACATGATAAGTTGAAGCCAAGTCCCTGCGACCTTGAACAACTCGAATGACTAGTCGAACAACCTAATACTACGAACAGTCCTAATCCCCCAGTGCTTCCCGTCTCTCCGCCTTTTCTGTTTCCATCCGTGAACCCACAACCTCTAGTCCCTCCACCTCCGGAGTATGAACCCCTTCTCAGAAACCACTTGGAACCTCCGGAAACCCTTCCGGAAGTATCTAGCTAAGTGCCTGACACGTGGATTTAACAGTATATTCATACTCACACTCCTGATCGTCATGAGCTCAAGACCCATCTGTCAAGTACACGTACCAAGACCCATTTATTCGGCAGTGCTGACCGAGCGACCATTCTATATCCACGACCAAGTGTCCACGCCGCATGCATAACACTTGGTATGCCGGTCTAGGCTCGGCATGTCCACCATCCACACTCCTTGTCTTCACCCTTCGGTCCGTCTCACCTCGGGACCTCCTGTCCTTGTATTATCCTCGGTCATGACTCCATTGTTTTATACTCGGCCACTCCCTATTGTCCTATCCTTGGCCACGTCTCTATTATCTTATCCCTTATTGTTTTATCCCTGTTTTGCATCCCTTCATTCTAAATTTATTCGTTGTGGACAATAACCACATGCTCTGCATACCTTGTTGTCTCACATTCCTTATTCCACATGTCACTTTTTAACCTATATAAGTAGGGCATGCATGTACATATTTCCTCATTCTGTGTATCGACTAGGCTTAGGCCCTTCTACCTTCTTCCCCTCTGTAAAGTCCTCGACTTGGGCTGGCATCACCAGCATCCTCCTGAGTACCTGTCTGTTGCAAATCGGTGGCATGCACAGCAAGTAGGGTGTAACGCACGAGTACATTGAAGCCAACACCACTATTCTTGGCCTGCAGGACTTGGCCATAGTCCGCCTGATCCTTCGACAGCACCCCTCGGCAGTACCAAAGTCCGTCAGTACCCGAAGCTTGACAGTATACACAGAATCACACTACTTTCCATGCACTACAATATGGTCTTACCAGACACCTTTTTAATGACCTTTCTATCTTGTTATTCGGAACCGGGTCTCCCGGTAGCCCTTTCTAACTGTTTTGAATCAGGATCTGCTCATAGCTTCACCGGATCGTCTTACTCCCAGGAGGGTGTCCAATAAGACAGATCCACGCCACAGCATTTTTAACCCAATACCAGTATAGATTCGGAAACCACCCAGTTCAGAAGAACTTCAGTTTTTCCGGCCAACTGGAAGGCAATGCCCCACCCTTGGCACTCTGTCCGGCATGCTTAATCAATCAGCATCAGCTCACAGACCATTTGAAAATTTGTTTATGATTTTGACACTTTTCGATCTAGTATTTCTTGCTAACAGCACAGATATGTCCACTAGATTTTCCGTCCAGACAACTTCAGTCCACCCATCCGTCTGTCATGTCACTAGATCCGTCGGTCGGCAATATTCGGGCACAACTCGCTCACCCGCTATAATCCGTTGATTAACAGGGTATTGGGCAGTATTATAATCCATCAAGCCACTAACGTTTTTAGGTGCATCCCGATGGCCTCGGTCCAGGTGGCATTTGCCACTGTTCCAAAAGCCTCACCCAGGATCTGGAAGCTTCGCCAATAGCCCTAGTCAATGCAACTGCCTTGTACATGCTTGTATACCAGAATGGCTGGCAAGTTTTTTGGCTGGGACCTCTCGGTCAGCGTTGTCATTCGGCACATTTGGCCAAGGTCTCTTCCGTCCATCCCCATCCGTTCCCGCTCATACACTCCATATATGCGCATCATATGCATTTACGACCCTTCTCCATTCTTCTCGGCTAGAGGCCGACACCTTTAGTAGACGGTGGGATGTCTACCTAAAAGGGGGGGGTGGTGACCAGCTAGAAACCTTTTCAAAACTGCGCAAACACCCCTCCCAAAGACATCCTTCTCCCAAAACCCCCTCCATTCATCACTCTCTGTCCTGTCCTTCACTCCCTCTGTTCCTTCAGTCCCTCCCCAACATGATCCCGACACCCCACTCACGATCCTACGACTACTCTTATCCCAAATATATCCCCTCATTCCACCATTAACCACTAATCCCCTGACAAACATCCCAACACTCCATTTTCATCATCACAAAACCCTCACATTCCTCGCAGTCCTTCCGCTGCCAATATACCACATCCGAATCTGCCAAACTCCTCGGCACATTTAACTTGTTCCTGATTCTCTTATTCTTTTTTCGTTTCTACCTTCAAAAAATAAAAATAATATATATATATATATCTTCATTGCTTCCTTTAGTCTATTTCAACAAATTCGTCCTCCTCATCCTTCCCCTGCTTTTCCTTCCTCTCCTCATCTCGCAACGCATTCCTCACCTCCTCCAGTTGAGGGTTTCCCGAAAGACCCGAGTCCCTCTCAAGAAGGAGCAACATGGCAGTCTCCATCCAGCGCAACCTTTTGTGGAAGTCCTCAGACCTCCTCTCCATCCGTTCCAACCTATCCGCCCTGTCCGTTCCCCCCGTCTTCTTCATCCGTTTCCATCCCGACCCCCCAGCTTGCGGTACCTGCTCGGTATTCTTCCCGCTTGGCCGCAGGGTACAGGCCCATTTCGGCCTCTTACTCAGAGGTTCCACCTCCACATCAACATCTTCATCCTGATTCCGAACCATGGGATAGACCTTGTCCCGGGTTGACTTGTTTTACGATAAAAAGAACACGTCAGTAAAAGGAAGAAATAATCACAGCATCACTCACCCATGCACCTCCCCATCCGCTCATACTCGGCCCCACACTGGGCCCCGCCAACATGCTCCTACCCCTCTTCTGTCCAGTAACCTTCGGGACTCCCAAGGTCCCGGGGTTTTCTGCCCACCCGGCCGATCCGCTCCCTGAGTCATCGGTCTCCAGACCATTCTCCGCATAATCAGCGGCCTCCCAAATCACCGGTATCTGTCAAGTACACGTACCGAGAATTCGGTAACTCGGCGGTACCGACTAAAATACTCCATTAAGCAACCAAATACGAACCATTCAATGAGTTGTTCTCGGCCAGACATGCATATCGGTTACATTCCTCGTCCCCATCCACGCCTACTCCTCACTCCTCGGTCCGTCTCACCTCGGGACCTCCTGCCCTTGTGTTATCCTCGGCTACAGCCTTGTTTTATAAACAGGCATTTCCTATTGTCCTATCCTAGGGCACGTCCTATTATTCTGTCCTTTATTGTTTTATCCCCATCTTACATTTCTTATTCTAATTTTGTTCATTGTGGACAATAACCACATGCTCTGCATACCTTATTGTTCCACATTCCTTATTTCCACATGTCGCTTCTTAACCTATATAAGTAGGACATGCATGTACATACTTCCTCATTCTGGGTATCGACTAGGCTTAGGCCCTTCTACCTTCTTCTCTTCTGTTAAGTCCTCGACTCGAGCCGGCATCATTAGCATCCCCTCGAGTACCTGTCTGTGGCAAATACAGTGGCACGCATGGCAAGTAGGGCGCAATGCATGAGCACGTTGAAGCCAATGCCACTACTCTTGGCCTGCAGGACTTGGCCATAGTCCGCCCGACCTTTTCGCCAACACCCCTTGGCAGTACCGAAGTCCATCAGTATCCGACACTTGACAATATCAGTCTCCCCATGGTGATTGCTTCATCGGACTCCGGTTCGACCACCCCTACCGAAGCATCCTCCTCACCCAACCCCTTCATACCATTGGCGGCTTGGGGTATGTTGAAGCCTGTCTCGCCTGCTTCCCGACCACACTGGTGGGCAACCTGTTTACCTTCAGGCCCCCACGTAACATTATCGGCTTCAGCACTCTTATCCCTTATTGTTTTATCCCCGTTTTACATCCCTTCATTCTAAATTTATTCGTTGTGGACAATAACCACATGCTCTGCATACCTTGTTGTCTCACATTCCTTATTCCACATGTCGCTTCTTAACCTATATAAGTAGGGCATGCATGTACATATTTCCTCATTCTGTGTATCGACTAGGCTTAGGCCCTTCTACCTTCTTCCCCTCTGTAAAGTCCTCGACTCGGGCCGGCATCACCAGCATCCTCCTGAGTACCTGTCTGTTGCAAATCAGTGGCACACACAGCAAGTAGGGTGCAACGCACGAGTACGTTGAAGCCAATGCCACTACTCTTGGCCTGCAGGACTTGGCCATAGTCCGCCCGATCCTTCGACAGCACCCCTCGGCAGTACCGAAGTCCATCAGTACCCAAAGCTTGACACCATCATGCATTCACAAGCCCTACAGCCAATCACCCAGGCATCTGCCTGCTGCACATCCATCCCCTGAGAACTGTCCACCCCCAGACCCAGTTTCCAGATGCCTCAGACCCCAGCACACCCTCCAGAACCTTCATCTGACTCTGGATTCATGAGCGCAGACCTACATCTGCGCTCAAATATGACCAACCTGTTCCTTGTGAACCACCCCCTGGCGACTCAGCAATCATCGCCCTCAGAGGTGCCATTCAGCTCGGGACCATCCTCAGCAGTGCCATCAACTTTAGGACCACCATCGGCACCACCCCCTTTCGCATCCCCCCCTATGTACCACCACCCTTCGCACCTCCATTTGTTGCACTACCACCCATTGCACCACCACCCGTTGCACCACCACTCGTTGTACCACCACCTGTCGCACCTCCACCCACTGCACCACCCCCTGTCATCCAACCCCATGTCGCACCACCCACCACAATACCGCCACCTCCTGCACATCCAGGAGGGGCCCCCACCTTAGGACCCAATTATTGTACAGTAGTTCAGAGATTTTATTGGACAATCTAATTAATTTTCTCCTCAGTGTAGTCAACCACTACAAATATATTCAAAGAATATACCTAATTAATTTTCTTACAGAGTAAAAAGAAAGAAAATCAGCCTTAGCACTACGTGAATTATACTATACAACTCACCTCCTCAGTGTAGTCAACCACTGAGGAGAGAAGCATACACGAGTGAGGTTTCACTCGCATATATAATAGAGCCAGCTCCTGACCCTATCGAAGGTTTGAGCCAGGCTACCGGTCCCTATCCAGGGAGCCGGCCACGCACGACGTGCATGGGCAAGCATCTGTAAGTATTGTACATATAAACTCACAATATCTCCCTCAATTTTGAGGGTAAAAATACAAATAAATGAGAGAAAAAATTAGAATTTAAAAGTGCACAGAATGATACTAATATCGACTGAAAATGTGAATATATTGTAGATTGTGCTCTCAGGGATGGAGTGATGTATACACCCAACACCAATGATGTGCCCTACCTCACTCAGGCCCTCATTATGCTGGCAAACAACTTAACCAGCCCCAGAAGATCAGCCCCCCGCACCGCCAAGGTCCAGGATCCAGATACCTTTGATGGATACGATTCGAGGAAACTACAAGCCTCATGATCGCCCTGATGCTTTCGATTCCAACAGTGCCAAGGTAACCTATGTACTGTTGTACCTGACTGGTACTGCCCTGGACTGGTTTGAACCAGCCCTTTCCGCCCCCGATAAGCCAGACTGGCTCTATGACTATGAAGAGTTCATTGGTGAACTCAAAACCAACTTCAGCCCCCACGACCCGGAAGGAGAGGCCGAAGCAGACCTCGAGAACCTCTGCATGCATGAGAACCAGTGCATCATGAAATATGTAGTCGAATTCAATTGAATAGCCACCCGTGTCCACTGGGGTGATGCCGCACTTCATCACCAGTTCTACAACAGATGCCCTGGCAGGATCAAGGACGAGATCTCCAGAGTAGGAAAATCCCACTCCCTGCTCCAACTCTGCCTCCTGTCCCAATTCATTGACACCTGCTACTGGGAGCGATGATTGGAAATCTCCAGGGAATCCCCCTCTACCCAGAACTTCGACTGCCCCTACGACAGAGGGAGGACCCCCATGAACACATATTTGGCCCCCTAATATGGGCAATAAGATGGCCAATCCAGGCCAACCCATGACCCCGTCCAGTGGCAGCAGGACTACCACAGACCTATTGTCTAAGCTTGGTAAAGATGGAAAACTTACATCACAAGAACGGCAATGCTGCTTCAAACAAAACCTCTGCCTCTTCTGTGGCAGATCAGGCCACACAGCCAAGGAAAGCCCAAGATCCACTACCACAGTCACCAAGAGATGTGCAGCCTCCGTGATAGAGGAAATTGAAGAAGAGTCTGAAGCCTCGGACTCTTTGGAAACCAAGGAATAAGAAGCAAGGCCTCTGACTCCAGCACCAGTTGTTCACAATGAACACCAACAGTGCTGTCAAGCTTTGGAAATGCTGAGATGTCAGATGGGGAATGGCCAAGTCCTGCAAGCCAGAAGTAGTGGCTTTGGCTTCAACGTACTCGTGTGTTGCGCCCTACTCTCCATGCGTGCCACTGATTTGCAACAGATGGGATACTCGGGAGGATGCCGATGATGCCAGCCCAAATAGAGGACTTAACAGAGAAGGAGAAGGTAGAAGAGCCTAAGCCTAGTCGATACCCAGAATGAGGAAGTATATACATGCATGTCCTACTTATATAGGTTCAAGAGGTGACATGTGGAATAAGGAATGTGGGACAATAAGGTATGCAGAGAATGTGGGAGTATTGTCCACAACAAGTAAAATTTGAATGAAGAAATGTAAATGGGGATAAAACAATAAAACATAGAATAATAGGAATGTGGCCAAGGATAGGACAATAGGGAATGCTCGACTATAAAACAATGGTTGTGGCCAAGGATAAAACAAGGACAAGAGGTCCCAAGGTAAGGTTGGTCAAGGATTAAGGAGTGGATGGGGTGGGATTAATGGGTGGTGTTTGAGGTAACGTGAGTGAGGGGTGAGGGCAAGGAATGTAGATGGTGGATGTGCTGAGCCGAGGCTAGCATACCAAGTGACTTGCATGTGGCATGGACACTTGTACGTGGATGTAGGGTGACTGCTCGGTCAGTACTGCCGATTTACCGGGATCTCGGTATGTGTACTTGACAAGTGCCCATAGAGTAAAACAAACAATGCATCCAACCTTTCAGGAATTTTGAACACCCGTGACCAATCGTCCAGAAACTTGACCTGTTTCCTCGGAAACAACTCCGACCCTCCGAACTCCATCAGATTCTAGTTGCCAGGACACCATATGCTCACCCACTACAATCCGTCGATTGACAGGGCATTGAGTACTACTCGTTTATATTTTCATCCCAACTGATTCTTGGTACCATCAAGCCCGCAGTTCCACTCAGCGCTCAATCTGACCCTCTGAAAACTCTGCTCAGGAAGAACCTGACCATCATGGAACCCGTACCGTCCCTTAAACAAAAACGGTACCATGTGTATATTCCCTCTTAGACTAGAACTATTGATAATATGTTAATACAAACTGAACTATTGACACAGTTCAAAACCGAGACTCGAAATTGCAGGCCATCCTCCGAATCCCGAGATGCTGCCACCATCCAAGCGACGATCCAATGACCGACCACCATGACCACCACAACCACCATGACCACCACAACCACCATGACCACCACAACCACCATGACCACCACAACCACCATGACCACCACAACCACCATGACCACCACAACCACCATGACCACCACGACCACCATGACTACCACGACCACCACGACCACCATGACTACCATAACCACCATGACTGTACGACCACTACGACTCCGACCATGGAAACCGGCTAGACGATGGGACATCTATCCTAGAGAAGGGGAAAGCAACCAGAAGCAAACCCACATCGGTTTAAGAATCCAAACACTTCACCCCAAACCATCCCAACACCATCTAGGACCATACATGAATTCATGACACCAAATTATACAGGGAAACAATCCACCCTAACCCCAACCTGACCTAAAAAACCTTCCCCCAAAACCCTCCTATCTCTTCTGCATCTCAAACCCAACACAACCCCCCCCTGCCTCCAGTTCCCATACCCATTCTGCCTCCAATAAGCGAAGCCTCTCCACATACTTGGCCTTGAAGGCATGCACCCACTCCGAGACTTTGGCCCTCAATATCCTGCTCCAGTTTAGACATGGGTAAGGGCAGGAAAGGAACCCACAAGGAGGAGAAACCCCTTTTATATACAATGGACGGATGCTCAGAAAAGATACCCATTATGTCCCAATACACCTAAAAAATACTCCCACATCCTTTTCCACTCAATTCACTACAAGAATAAGCTTAGGACCTCGAGGGCTCAGTCCTAGTGGGGGGATACTGTTATGGCCCATGCCTTCAATAAACCCACATTAATCCCCACAACCACCTGCACCGTTCCCGGGACCTTTCTGACCGTTTAAAGCCTGGACAATTGCTTTCTGCGAATTCCGTTGTATCAACCCAAAGTTCCGCAATCCCAAACCTCCGTAATTCCGAGACCTAGGTTCCGCTCTTTTGATAAACAACACGCAGGATCATTGCGTACCTCACTCCCTTGTTCTTTGTTCTCTATTAGCCCCTTGTACTCTTTCCTCCCCTTGTCTTTACTCAGCAAAGTTAGTACAAGGATTAGATACATGTATATAAGACACCAGTCGACTGGACTATTCGCCAGTACAAATATTGACTCAATTCTGCATTGTAGTTTCTGATTCAGTTTCAGTAAAATTTCCGACTTTCCAAAATTAGGGACAGACCATCAAGGAGGGCCCAACACATAAGTTGAAGCCAAGTCCCTGCGACCTCGAACAACTCAAATGACTAGTTGAACGACCTAATACTGCAAACAGTCCTAAGCCCCCGGTGCTTCCCGTCTCTCTGCCTTTTCTGTTTTGGTCCGTGAACCCACAACCTTTAGTCCCTCCACCTCTGGAGTACAAACCCCTTCTCAGAAACCACTCAGAACCTCCGGAAACCCTTCTGGAAGTATCTAGCTAAGTGCCTGACATGCAGATTTAACAAGGCTACCTTCTGCCGGTTACATTCCTAGCATGTAGCCCCTATTAAGAATTCTTGAGACAACAGTTCAGTCGTCTGAAGGGAAAGACTCAGTGACATTAGAGCATCTACTTAGAGACAATGGCTAAGTAATGAAAGTAAGTCACTACATATCTCAATGGTGTAAGAAATGGTACTCACTTCAGTCTTCTGAAGGGAAAGACTAAAGTGATGAAGGAATGAATGGCACTACTTATAGTCAAAACTGAGTGGTGCTTAACAATGGATAAGGGAAGAATAAAGAAGTGGAAAAAATGTAAAAACTTATGACATGCATGATAGAATAATAGACAAGTACAGCCCCAGCACTGGTCCAGGGAAAGTCTAACCAGGATTGGCAGTGTGAAGTAGAAAGAGCTGGATGGTTGGGGAGATGATGGAACTGTGGGACATATGGCAGTTATTCTTAACACTTCCCCTCAGTTCTAATCATCTATCCATACCCAACAGTTGCAAGCACCAGTAATGCTTGAAGCAAGTTAAGGGAAATGCAAGAGCATATAAGAGTAGTTGTGAGGGAGTTTGGAGGGTGAACATCATTGACATCACCAATGGAAGAATCATTTATCAACCCTTCCTATATCCTCAAACTCATGGGTATGTATACCTTGCCCATTGTCTCATACCTCAACAGCACCAACCATCCTCCTCCTGTTGATATGCCTACCCCCATGCTGTTGGTCATCGAGTGCAATTATGTGCAGCTCAAGGAGGATGTGAGAGATGCCATCGATATGCGAGCACCATGGGTCAAAGGATCGCACTTAAAAAGTGCAAAGGTGAGTGGTCCTTTGCTTGGAATTCAACATGGTACTGATTTTTCTTTTAGTATGCTCGTCTAGAAATGTGGAATAATGAGTTTGAAGCCAAAACTGTTTTCTACCATGATGCAAAGGAGGTAGAGCATGACACAGACATGGCTTGGATCAAGGGTCGTAAGTTGGACATCCCATGTGATCGGTACATATAACTTTATAACACCTGCCTCCAGAAATGGGACGGTGAGCTGGACATGGGAGCTTGAGTGTGGTGCAGTGAGAGGGGAGTGGGGTGCACAATCAATGTGCGAGGTCGAGGGACAAGCAAGAGGAAGGGGAAGAAAGGGAAAGGAAAAGTCAAGGAAGCTGGTGTAGAGGGAACTCTGGGCAAGAAAAGGGTGAGGGAAGGTATGTCTGAGGAAGAAGTCAAAGTTTGGAATTCAGATGGGCTGGGACCTTCGAAAAAGGCAAGAACCCAGCTCAGGGTGCATACCCCCCTCTTTATGCCTGGTACCCCTACTCCCCAACCTCCATCTCCTCCACCCCCTGAACTGTTGCCTCCACCAATCTCTTTACCACCTATGGCAGTGCCAATACCACGCATAATGGTGCCTTTGGCCACACCTCCACCTCCTCTACTGCCTCCCCCTCCACCTCCAACTCCATCACCACCTATGCCATCCCCTCCACCTGCTTCCTCACTGCCTCCTGTGGTCGTCCCCCCTCTGCCCCCCATGGCCCCTGCACCTCCCCAACCCTCGCCTGTCATTGTGTTGACTCTTGCACTTCAAGAGTTGCAGAAGTCGGTCAACAGCCTTTGTTGAGAATTGGTCGACCATAAATTTCAGTTATCCGAGAGCCAGATGACCAATGAGGAATTGTGAGGTGAAGTGAGGGACGTGGATCTGCAGTTGTCCTACCAGAGGTCAGTAAGTAGAGAGCTGGTACTAGAGCCACCTAGGGTGCAGGGAACTTGGGAAAATTGGGTGGGTGGATCTGGTGAGCCGAGAAGTGCATTCGATGAGCTTGAGGATGTGTCAGGCACCGGTATCGCCGACGATGCGTGGGCCGAGCACCATAGTAATAGTACCGGCTTCACGATGCTGGTGGGAAGTGGCCAACCGGTTGTAGTGGCTTGGCTTCAACATACTCGTGCATTGCGCCCTACTTTCCATGCATGCCACTGATTTGGGGATAGAAGAGATACCCGGGAGGGTGCCGAGAGTGTCGGCCCAAGTAAAGGACTTTAGACAGGAGAAGGGAGGACAAGAAGGCGTAAACCTAGTTGATTTCCAGAACAAAGAACCATCTACATACATTCACTACTTATATAGGTTAAGAAGTGAGATGTGGAACAGGGTGGCATAAGGAATGGAGAACAATAAGGTATAAAGAATCATGTGGAGGTATTGTCCACAATGATCAAGAATAGAACAAGGAATGTGGACACAAATAGAACAATGAAGTATGACTGAGAATAAAAGGGTGAGTGAGAATAGAACAATGGAAAATTGCTGAATATACAACAATAGGGCTATGACCGAATAATAGGTGAGTAGTAAATGTCCCATAGGAAAATGGGTAAGGGGAATGAAGGGGAATGAAAGAATAACAAAGGATAGAGGGGATGGGATGAGGAAAGTGAACCAAATGATGAGCCATGTACCGAGCCAAGACCACATAATGACTTGTCACTGGTGTGGGATTAAACAGTAAGGGTCGATCGGTCAGTACTACCAAGTGAACCGGAGCTTGGTATCGTGGGCTTAACAGGATGGAGAAGTAGTGATAGGATTATAGAATAGAAAAAATGTATTTGGACTTAATGGTTTTTTTGTGTAAAATTTTATATTGTCTTTTGACTTGGATTTAATCTTGATGTCAAGCTTCGGGAATGCCACGGGAATGGCCAAGTCCTGCAGGCCAGAAGTAGTGGCTTTGGCTTCAACGTACTCATGCATTGTGCCCTACTCTCCATGCGTGCCACTGATTTGCAACAGACAGGATACTTGGGAGGATGCCGATGATGCCGGCACAAGTAGAGGACTTAACAGAGGAGGAGAAGGTAGAAGGGCCTAAGCCTAGTTGATACACAGAATGAGGAAATATATACATGCATGCCCTACTTATATAGGTTTTAAGAAGCGACATGAGGAATAAGGAATGTGGGACAATAAAATATGCAGAGCATGTGGGTATTGTCTACAATGAGTAAAATTAGAATGGAGGAATGCAAACGGAAACAGAACAATAAAAGATAGAATAATAGGAATGTGGCCAGGGGCAGAACAAGTGACCGTCTATAAAACAATGGGGCCATGGCCAAGGATAATACAAGGACAAAATGTCCCAAAGTGAGGCAGGTCGAGGAATAAGGAACGGATGGGGTAGGTTTAATGGTTGGTAGAATGAGGAAGAGTGGACAAAGGATGGGGATGGGGATGTGGAGGGTGGATGTGCCGAGCTGAGACCAGTGCGCCAAGTAATTTGCATGTGGCTTGGATACTTGGGTGTGGTCGTAGTCCGATGTACTTGGTCAGCACTGCCGAATTACTGGACACTCGGTATGTGTACTTGATGCTTAAACTTGAACTGAAAGAAGGAAAGAATCGTAATTGCAAGGTGGAATGAATGAGTGAATCAGAATTGAGAGTTGTACTTGAAGATGGAAAGAAGGAGCTAAAATGTGAGTGATAATGAAATGGAATGAGCAAGAGTGAACAGAAGAGAAATTGCAAGGTGCATATAGAATAGGTAATGGTCCAGGTTTGGACGGGTATGACTTGTGAAAGTCTTGAATGAGTTCTGAAGTGTGGTTGAGTTCTGTTGCAAGGAGCCATGAAGTTTCTTCATCTGTGCCTTTGTATCCTGCCTACCATACTAAGTATAATAACCTGCATGCCATACATCGATTATTGATTTTTGAGTCAAGGATCTTGGATATCTCGAATTTGGTTTCACCATCGATGATGACTGGGGGCGGAGGTGGTTGAATGCAATTAGGAATGGGATTAGGAGAGGCTGGCTTGAGCATTGAAATGTGGAACACAGGATGTACATATATCTTGCAGTTGTGTGACTCTGTGACCTCAGCTCTTTTCCAAGAGACTGAGGTATAAGTCTAAGTTTATTCTGATATTCCATACAATTGTTAACCATCTTTTTAGATAGTATTTCAGGTAGCTAAATACTTCTAATATGAGCTCTTTTCCAAGAGACTGAGATAGTATTTCAGTCCTTATATTTAACATATTTTCACTCACATTTCTATTCTTTTATTCTCAGCCATATTTCATTGTTCTATTCTCATTTACATTTTATTGTTCTATCAAGTACATGTACCGACTACCCATTACCTTGGCAACGCCGACCAACTGAACCTTACCCACATACCAGTGGCAAGTCTTCTATCACCGGTTCATGGCCCTGGCTCGGTACATTTGGTACATCAAATGGTTCACCACTCTCGTCCTATATCCTCCATCCATCACCATTCCCTCATTGTTCATTCCTTCCCTTAACCGATTCCCTTGGGAACAATTGTTATTCATTTATTATTCAGCCACGGCCCTATTGTTTTATCTTTGGCCATCTTTCCATGGTTCTATTCCCATCCACTCTCTCATTATTCTATTTTTTAGCCATATTCCATTATTCTATTCTCACTTACATTTCCTATCCTATTCTTGATCACTGTGGACAATACCTCCACATGATTCTTCATACCTTATTGTTCTCCATTCCTTATGCCACCCTGTCCCACATCTTGCTTCTTAACCTATATAAGTAGCAGATGTATGTAGAATAGTTCCTCACTCTGAATATCAACTTGGTTTGCATCCCCTTGTCCACACTTCTCCTGTCTAAAGTCCTTCGCTCAAGCCGACACTCCCGGCATCTTTGCGGGCCTCTCTTCCATTCTTCCATCCAAATCAGTGGCATGCATAGAACAGCAGGGCACAATGCATGAGCACGTTAAAGCTTAGCCACCCCAAACGGTCTGAAGGACTTGACTGACTCCTCAGCTTTACCAAGTCATAATATGTTCTATTTCTGATCACTGTGGACAATACTTCCACATGGTCTCCATACCTTATTCTTTTCTCCACGTCTTATGCCACCCTGATTCCACATCTCACTTCTTAACCTATATAAGTAGTACATGGATGTAAATATTTCCTTGTTCTGAATATTGACTTGGCTTATGCCTGTCAAGTACACGTACTGAATACCTGGTAACTTGGCACTGCTGACCGAGCAGTCAGTCTATGTCCACACACAAGTGACCAAGCAACATGCAAGTCACTTGGTATGCCAGTCTCAGCTTGGCACATCCACCCCTCCACATTCCTCGTTCCATCTCTCATCCACTCTTCCTCATCTACCAACCATTAATCCCACTCCGTCTGCTCCCTATTCCTCAACCTGCCTTACCTCGGGGCACTCTGCCCTTGTTTTGTCCTCGGCCACAACCCTATTGTTTTATAGTTAGTCACTCCCTATTGTTCTATCCTTGGCCACATTCCTATTATTCTATTTTTTATTGTTCTATCCCCATTTACATTCCTCCATTCTAATTTTGCTCATTGTGGACATTACCCCTACATGCTCTGCATACCTTATTGTCCCACATTCCTTATTCTACATGTCACTTCTGAACCTATATAAGTAGGACATGCATGTATATACTCCCTCATTCTGGGTATTGACTAGGCTTAGGCCCCTTACCTTCCCTTTTCCTGTAAAGTCCTCTATTCGGGCTGGCACCTTTGGCACTTCCCAAGTATCCCCTCTGTTCCAAATTGGTGGCACACATGGAAAGTAGGGTGCAATGCACGAGTACATTGAAGCCAAAGCCACTACTTCTGGCCTGCAGGACTTAGCCGCTCCCCACCCATATCTTTGGCACTACCGATGCTTGACAATGCCTCCTTATCTTCCTTCCTCCCGTCTGAAGTCCCTACCTGGGCCAACACTCTCGGCACTCTCCCAGGTATCTTGTCTGTTCCAAATCAGTGGCACGCATATAAAGTAGGGTGCAATGCACAAGTATGTTGAAGCCAAGCCACCGCAATCAGTCTGTAGGACTTGGCCAATTCCTGCCAGCATTGTGAAGTCAGCATTATTACAATAGTGCTTGGCCCATGCATCGTTGACATTCTCAGTGCCTGACAGATGTGCAATAATTTCAAATGGACCCAAAAAGTTCTCAGCTAGCTTCTTCACAAGATGAGTTGTCCTAAAGAATTGAGCTTTGACAAATGCAAGACTGCCAATTGGAAAGTCTAGGGCTGGAAGTTGTTTAGCATCTGCTGAGGTTTGGTATATTTGTTGAGCCTCAAGAATACTTGTTTGAAGGCTGCTGGTTCGATTCATCCAAGTTGACTACAAAGTCTTGTGCTCGAGATGAAGCCAGATTGCATTCAGGATAACTCATGAAGTTGGGATGGTAGCCTTTGTTGGCAAAGAATAGAAAGACTTCTATTGTAGTGCTGGGAGCATTGTTGTAGGTGAATTCTGCAAGGGGTAATAGTGAGGCCCAGTTGTCTTGTTGATAGTTGCAGTAGACATGAAGGTACTGTTCTAATGTCTGATTAGTACATTCCATCTGGCCATCTCCTTTGGGGTGATAGCCTGAGGTGACATGCAACTTCATATCAAGGGCCTTCCCAAGAGAACACCAAAAGTGTAACATGAATTCCAAGCCTCTATCTGAAGTGACATGAGAAAGAATGCCATTTTTAGAGAATACATGAAGAACAAAGAGTTCTGCAAGTTGTGATGAGGTGATTGTATCATTTGTAGGAATGAAGATTGACTGCTTGGAAAAGCAATTGATGATGACTAGGATGGCCATAAATACCAAGGACATGGGGGGCTGTTTGATGAAGTCCATGGATATCAAGTTCCAGGGTTTGTCTGGTACTGGAAGGTGTTTGAGTACTCCATAGGGGTTGTGCTGTTGTGATTTGCTCCATATGCATGTTGTGCAGGATTTGCAATAGTCTTTAATGTAGGACCTAATGCTGGGCCAATTGAAGTCACATCTAACAAGGTCTAATGTTTTGTTAATTCCAAAGTGTCCTGATAAAATGTGATCATGCTTATGTTGTAAGACTTGTAATCATAAGTCTTGTACCTCAGGAAAAAATATATGACCATTGAATAGTAATAGGCCATTGGAATTGGTCTGCCACTTCAGGTCATTCTAAGGAGTTGGAGGGAAGATGTTGTGTCATGTTGTTCAAGATGTGCTCAGTGTCTATAAGTGTCATGGCCCTTCAGACAGGTTTGACAAGGCTTGTAGCTCAATGGGATGTGGTCAACTGATATTGAGAGAAAATGGGTTGAAGGTTTGGGGATTAATGGTGGTGTAGTCACTTATCCCCTCCTTAAGGTAGACATCCCAATGTCTTGTTGAGGTGAAAAGAATGACCAGACTGGGGATTGAACCCAGGGCTATAGCAAATATAGCTATGGTGTTAACCACTACACCATCTAGTCCGCATGGGTAACCTTTCAGGATGACTCATATAATGAAGACCACTTCATGTTGAGTGACAGAGCCCTAGTTAGTTATCAGATTGTCAATACTACTCATAGAGCTCTGTGTTGTCTTAGAAATTCATTAAGACTCATGAGGTATGAATAGTATGTGGGATTAGACAACCCAACATGTCTAGTAAGTGAATCAGGCTTAGTGCTAAGTGACTGGGTCTGAACCAAATGATGAGGTTAAACTGGGAAAGGTATTCTAACCACCTAGCTTGATGTTTTAGAACCTGTCAAGACTGTGGTGTTAAGTTAATAACACTTCCAATCTCTATGACCATGGAATAAACAAGTCTAAGAGAATACTAAACCTTGCTGCAGCACAACTCCAGAAATAATTTAATATTTGTACCTTGGTTACAACCCTCTGTAATAACTTGACAAAGTCAAGACAATTGGATTGTAATGCATTTCTTAGCAGTAAAGACTAATAGTCTGCAAAGTCTGTATTATTCTCACAGACACTATCAGGGTCCAAGTATTCCTAAAGAAGGGAATGCACTCAGAGGCTAGAGGAAATAAGTGGATTGACTTGAGATTCAAGTTAATTCACTCTGAGGTAAAGACAGGACAAGTTATTGCTTGTGAGGCAACAACACTTAACTGTAGAGTATCTCTGGTCAGGAAAATTGACTGAGCAGATCAACCCTTAAAGCAGAATGTTATTGACTAGAAAATCAATAACCAATCTCACCCTGTAGAATTACAAGGATGTCACCCACCTTTGGCATCAAGCAGGAAAATCAACAGATGACTAAGAAAAGGAGTCACACAAGTCACATGGATTGGTAGGATAGAAGCTGATGTATATTGTTCCTTTTGGGAGGCAGTGTCAAGCTATCAAGCTTTGGTAATGCCAAAGATGCGGACAGGTAATGGCCAAGTCCTGCAGGCTGGAAGTTGTAACTTTAGCTTCAACATACTTGTGCATTGCACCCTACTTTCCGTGCGTGCCACC
Organism: Chroogomphus rutilus; assembly: GCA_003314275.1. Taxonomy (NCBI): domain Eukaryota; kingdom Fungi; phylum Basidiomycota; class Agaricomycetes; order Boletales; family Gomphidiaceae; genus Chroogomphus; species Chroogomphus rutilus. The sequence goes on along the minus strand of QLPI01005177.1, from coordinate 9,289 downwards.
AAATTGGGACAGAGGAAGTACTCAGGGGGTGCCGAAAGTGCCGGTCCAAGTAGAGGACTTTACAGAGGGAAGAGGAGACAATAGGCCTAAGCCTAGTTGATACCCAGAATGAGGAAATATATACATGCATGCCCTACTTATATAGTTTAAGAAGCAACATGTGGAATAAGGAATGTGGGACAATAAGGTATGCAGAACATGTGGGAGTATTGTCCACAATGAGTAAAATTAGAATGAAGGAATGTAAATGGGGATAGAACAATAAAAAATAGAATAATAGGAATATGGCCAAGGATAGGACAATAGGGAGTGCCCGACTATGAAACAATAGGGTTGTGGCCGAGGATAAAACAAGGACCGGATGTCCCGAGGTGATGTGGATCGAGGAATAAGGAGTAGACATGGTGGGATTAATAGATAGTGAATGGCGTAGAGTAGATGAGGGATGGGAACAAGGAATGTGGATGGTGGATGTGCTGAGCCAAGATTGGCATACAAAGTGACTTGCATGCGGCGTGGGCACTTGTACGTGGATGTAGTCTGTGTCAAGTCCACAATACCGAGTCCCGGTTCACTCGGCAATACCGACCAACCAACCCTCACCCACATCACTCCTTACCATCATGTGGTCTCGGTTCGGCATGTCCGGTACATTCCCTGGATCACCCCTCTCGCCCCATCCTCTCTATCCCCTTCTAATCTCTCATTTCCCAACCATTCCCTCACCCATTTCCCTCAGAAACACTTATTATTCCTTTAATTATTTGGTCGTAGCCCTATTGTGTTATCTTCGGCCGTTTTTTCATTGTTCTATTCTCATCCACCCTCTTATTATCTTATTCTCAGCCATCTTTCATTATGTTATTCTCGTTTACATTTCTTATTTTATCCTTGGTTACTGTGGACAATACCACCACATGATCCATCATACCTTATTGTTCTTCATTCCTTACGCCACCCTGTTCTACATCTTGCTTCTTAACCTATATAAGTAGCGGATGTATGTAGATAATTCCTCACTCTGAATATCAACTTGGTTTGCACCCCCTCGTCCATCTCTCTTCTACCAAAGTCCTTTACTTGGGCTGACATCCTTGGCACCTTCCTGCGTCATTCTTCCACCCTAAATCAGTGGCATGCATGGAACAGCAGGGCGCAACGCACGAGCACGTTGAAGCCTAGCCACCCCAAATGGTCTGCAGGACTTGAGCACCTCTGTTGACAGGGAAGGTCTAGAGACTCTTAACTGTCACACACAGAGAGCAACAATGGCCTTTGGGGCTTGTCAATATAGATGCTAAAGACAAGACCCAAAGGTGTGCAATGGTGCGTCATTATGGGCGCTTATTTTAAGCGCCAGAGAACGCAAATGCAAAAGAGAAAAGTGCAAAAGAGAAACAAACATGCAAGTGCAAAACACAAATGCAGGGGAACAAAATTATGACCCAACAATCTCTTGTCCCTATCATTGGCAATACCAAGCCATAACAGTATATTCAGAGTGACACTGCTTTCCATGCCACCTCATTTCTTACGATTATGCCCCCACGTACTAGATCAGCTGCCCACATGGATGACAATTGGCTCACCCCCACAGTAAATCAATGAAGGGAGCGAGAAGCCTCTGGCACCCCGCCCCTTTTCATTAGTTACACTTTGCCAGCAGTCGAACTGCGGCACCTCACCTCCCCCTTTGGGCAAGAACCACGCATCAAAGAGGTAGTCGATGACGAAATTGAATATGCAGACTACGATAATGATGATCAAGAAAACTATCCAGCAGAGGACGAACCCGGTTCGGTACACTATGATGCAGATGCCAAAACCGAGGAACAGCCTCAGCACCACCAGCAGGCAAACACACCTGAACCTCCTTGTACTCTGGTAGCCGTGCCCCCCCAACCCGCAGTTGCACCCTGTCAGCCTGTGGTTGCACCTCTGCAATCCGCGGCAGCACCCCCTCTGCCTGCAGCCATACCACCGCCAGCCAGGCAAGCTCCCCGAGCCAGACGAGCCCCACAGGCCAGGCAGGCTCTGCCAGCCAGGCCACCTCCTAGGGCCAGGGCCTCCATAAACCCGGCCAACAATAACAACCTTCTGAATTCCATTCTCGAACTCAGCAGAACCGCCCACAATCACCGACAGGACGGACAAGCTGCCAGAATTTGAGAACCAGAACCCTTCGATGGAACTTAGTGATTGGCGCGGGTATTGGAAACCCGCACGGGTAGCGGGTACGGGTAGCGTGGGTAAGGGTCAGGGTCAGGATTTCCAACCCGGCCCAAACCCGTACCCACAGGTGGGTACGCTTATATAAGTGAGGTTCAGCGCTAACCTCACTTATATAAGCGAGGTTAGCGCTGAACCTCGCCGTATGGCACATATGGGGCGTATGACGTGTACGGCGCATACGGCGCGTACACGCCGTACGCGTCTCAAACAAGTGCCACACCATTTGAGAATTTGCCATCACAGAATGGAACATCCTTTACATGGACTGTCAATCTTGCAGCTGGTACCCGAGTCTTGTGTTTGTCATGTCTAATCCTCCTAATAACGATGGGCTGCAGGTACATCGATTACAATTCAAATAAAAGACAGCACTGGTGAAATCAATTATTCTTCTATAGTGACAGTTCAAGCTAGGAGTAAGTGTCTGCAAAATACTGTTCATATGGTCCTCAGATTGAACATCTTTGACAGCATCCAACTCTTGTCTTAGCTCCTCCGCTTCAGGTTCTTCTGGCTCAGCGATGGCCTCTAGCGGTGCTACTACTACACCAGCTTCAGGTACCACCGCTGGCTCCTCCTCCCCAGCTACTATCGCGTCAAGGTAAGTAGCTCGGGAAGAAGTTTACAGTGTTCATGAGGTCTATGCTTGCGTTTGCGGTCTTCCTCATACACGAACCAAGGCCATGGTCTGTCTGACTTTTATAAGAATCAACAAATCAACTTCCAGCTTTAGAGGATCAGTTTTACAGAACGTTACTGATACATAAAGCACACAGCAAGTGATTACGAATTTTTTTCAAACACTAGCTTGCTTAGTCGCCATATCATATAACTGGATCAAATGATGGTGGTACAAATGAGCACAATAACCTCCACTGAGATATAAAGCAAAGGTTAATGGTGTGTCGTAAATATATCACGTGGCGTTTCTTCGATTTTCTGATTGACCAATAGCTGTGTTTGTATGGAGTGTTGGAGTGGAACGAAATGTGCTCAGTTGGGTTAAGTTTAAGTCGGGTATAGAGAGATGAATTGAACTTGCCATTTATTTGGTCCTCAGCCTTGTCAAAGTCCTCGAACAGCCAATAAAAAAGAACACCACCTACGAAGCTGGCTCTGGCACATCCAACTGCTGAAATTGTCATCACCAGGGCCCACTGTGAAACTGAAATTTTCAACAAAACCAAACGTACCATAATTGTAAAGCACAAATGGGTCGACGGATACAGGTGCAAGTGCCAAACCAATAGCATTACTGACCACAGTCGTCAAAAAGTATAAGGTGAATACGACACTTTTCATACGCCTCATACGCGCCGTACGCGTCGTACGCGCCATATGCGCCGTATGCGTCATACGCGTCGTACGCGCCGTATGTGCAGGTTCGTGGGCCACGAGGGGTACCACTTATCCTGCGCGAGAGCAAAGTCACGCATCGCAGCTGCGGGGAGGGATGTAGTAGCTTAGCAGATATTTATGGGCACCATGGTGCCAACTCACTTGCCGAGCCGTCGACCCATGGCTTTCCGCCTACATTATACGTATAGCTGTCGAACACGCTTGCATTGCCTCCCGGGATCGAGAGTGAGGTGAGCGTGGGGACCATGTGGAGTGCAGAATTTTGGACGAAGGAATTGTCGGAGAGGGAGGTCGTCATTTCGAATTCACCATTGCTGGGTGGGAGAGGGTAGTAGGGAAAGAGATGGTGGTGTAAGTGAGGGGGGCCGGCGAGTGTCACACAAGTCAGAATTTGTAAACTGTATAACCATCAAAACATACCCAAATCCGCCGAGATCGACCTCCTGCATTCACGTTGCACCTGGGGCATCTACGCCAAATGTGTCAAAGTTGTCTGGGAAGTGTCATCAGCCTCCAAGGTTGAACATCATCCATGTGTTGTCTGCAGCTCTGTCCTGAACCCGCGGGTAAGAACAATACCCATTATGGGTCATGGGTAACATCAATACCCGTTAAACCCACGGGTACCCGTACCCGTACCCGCAATAACCCGCTACCCGTTGCTAAGGGTACGGGTATTCTCGGGTACGGGTACGGGTAGGCACAAAATACCCGGGGGTTACCCGTGCCAATCACTAATGGAACTGACCCAAAGAAGTTAAAGGGTTTTATCTTCCTTTGCAGAATGAACTTCCGCACCTGGCCTAACTCGTTCCCCAATGATAGGCAAAAAATTAATTATATGGTCTCCTACCTGAAGGGAATGGCTCTGGAATGTTTTAAGCCCTACCTGATGGGTAACCCCAATATGGAACCCCATTGGACCAGCAATTTGGAGCTTTTCATCGATGAGTTACAGATCAATTTTGGCTCTTGGGATGAAAGAGCTGATGCCGAGATGGCTCTTGAAAAGCTAACTATGCAGGACAACCACAAAGCCACTAGGTTTTTCGTGGAATTTTACAGACTCACGGCTTTTGTTGACTACAACAACAATGCCCTCCCTCCTCTGCAAGGCATACACGGCACTGCTGAAGCACATCAAAGACGGCCTCATCCATTTCGACAAACCCCGTATACTAGACAAACTTTGAAATTGTGTTCAGAGGATCGACATGAGGTATTGGGAATGAAAGGCTGAACAGTCCATGGAGGGCAGTAACGAGCCGAAAAAAGATATGAAATCAGACAAGCCTGGCAACAGGTCCACCTTGGACAATCGCCAGCAAAACAACAGCAATGATAACAGCAGCAAGGACACATCTAAGGACAAGGACGGGAAAGCGCCCCAGCCCAACCCACCCAAGTATACTAAGACCCTTGGAAAAGACAGAAAGCTTCTCCCGACCGAACAACAAAGATGCATGGACAACAACCTGTGTCTCCTCTGTGCCACCAATAATCACAAAGTCGCTGAATGCCCTAAGGCAACCAAAGCCCATGTGACTACCACTTCTGACTCTGTTTCACAGGCAGATGACGCCTCGGACGTCAATGCTGAGGATTCAGCAATGGCGACCAAAGACTAGTCCACCATTTGTTAACCTCTAAGCATGCCGAGAGTTGCATTGACTCGGCAGATGTTAGTAGTGAGGTGTAGATCAATGCTCCCATGCCCCCACATTTCTCCTTTAATCTTGTCATTTCATTGGGTACCAAACATCCTCAGCAACCCACCTTGATGCGTGATCATATCAGCATCCATTCCTAGTTACCACTTTATTTTATTTAGAATTCTTTGATCCAGTACTGCTCATTCAGTTATTACTGAATACATAGACATGTCACTAGATCATCCATCAGGACAAACTCAGTCCACCATCCATCTGTCACGTCACTAGATCCGTCAGTTGGCAATATTCGGTCACAACTTGCTCACCTGCTATAATCCGTTGATTAACAGGGTATTGGGTAGTATTACATTCTGTCATGCCACTAACGCCTTTAGGTGCGTCCTGATGGCCTCGGTCCAGTCGGCAATTGCCACTGTCCCAAAAGCCTCACCTAGGATCCTGTTCCATTGCTGGAAGCTCTGTTAACAGCCCTAGTCAATGCAACTGCTTTTGAGCATGCTTGTATACCAGAATGGCTTGCAAGCTTTTTAGCTGGGACCACTCGGTCAGCAACGCCATTTGGCACGTTCGGCCAAAGTCCTTTCCGTCCATCTCCATCCGTTTTAGCTGTCTTGCATATTTGCATTTCATGCTCTCACAACCCTTTTTCTGTTCTTCTCGGCTAGAAGCCGACAGCTTTTGTAGACGATGGGACGTCTACCTAAAAAAGGGGGGTAGCAACTAGCTAGATACATCTCAAACTACGCAATCTCCCCTCCCAAAAACATCCCTCCCCTGAAAGAACCCCTCCTATCTACCAATCCAGTCCCATCCCGACTCTCAAGCCGCGGGTACTGACGAACTTTGGGACTGCCAAGATGTCAGATGGGAGCAGCCAAGTCCTACAGGCCAGGAGTAGTGGCTTTGGCTTCAACATACTCGTGCATTGTGCTCTACTCTTCCATGCGTGCCACTAATTTGCAACAGACAGGGTACTCAGGAGGGTGCCGATGATGCCGGCCCAAGTAGAGGACTTAACAGAGGAGAAGAAGGTAGAAGGGCCTAAGCCTAGTCGATACCCAGAATGAGGAAATATGTACATGCATGCCCTACTTATATAGTTTTAAGAAGTGACATGTGGAATAAGGAATGTGAGACAACAAGGTATGCAGAGCATGTGGTTATTGTCCACAATGAGTAGAATTAGAATGAAGGAATGTAAAATGAGGATAGAACAATAAAGGATAGAATAATAGAAATGTGGCCAAGGATAGGACAATAGGAAGCGACCGACTATAAAACAATGTAGCCATGGCCGAGGATAATACAAGGAAAAATGTTTTGAGATAAGACGGGATGAGGATTAATGGGTGGTCACAATAGGGTTAATAGGTAGTGAGGGGCCAAGAGTAGACGTAGGATGGGAGTGAGGAATGCAGATAGTATATGTGCCAAGCCGAAACCGATGCATCAAGTGACTTGTATACGGCTACTAATGGATCATCTGGTCGACACTGCTGATTTACCGGATCCTCGGTATGTGTACTTAATACCGACCTTAATTCCTAGCCATCCTGCCCCTATATCATCCCGATACTCTATTCCCGACCTTACTATCACACCCGCCCCCAAATACACCCCTCTCAATCCACCATTAACCTCTTATTCCTTCCATTTATCATGACCAGATCTACTGAAGAAAACCGGCATGTTTACTTGTTCCTTTCTCCTCACACGCCTTACCCCTTCAGTCAATATATATATATATATTTAGTCATCCTTTAAGGTTTCATCCACTGCTACCTCTTCATCCCTTTCTTTATCCTCCTCACCCTCATCATCTTTCAACTGATCCTCCATTGAACTCTCATTCCTGGCCAACTCTCCCAGAACTCCCACAGTACCTGGTACTCCTGAATTCCTGCGCTGGTCCTCACTCAACTGCACCATGGCGTGACCCAAAAAGCATACCCCTTCCACCAAGTGGAGGAGCGATTGATTCGTCCTCGCTGACTCTTGGAGCAGGTCTTCCCAGATCTCAGCAGACCATCGGGATCCCAATCCTTCAGGTGCTGGTACTTCCACCGTCATCTCCTGTCTGCTTGGCTGAATAGCTGCCGGCTGCCCTCTCGGTCACATTGTAATGGCCCTCTGCAGCCTCTTCATTGGCCATTGTTCCATTTGCATTTCCTCCTCACTTTCACTCTCTGACTCCATCTCTTCCCGACTCCCTACCTTGTGCTGCCGAGGTGCCACCAGGCTGCATTTTACTCGACACACATTGCAGCACCCGCAAGCCACCCCTATGTTCCTCACTGAGCAAACTTCTCTGCACTCCTTGCAATGATTGCAAGGAGGACGAAGGGAGGGTGACTACCAGGATCCTGGGCTGGTTTCTCCGTGGACTAAGGAATAAATAAATAATAAATAAAAATCAAGAAAAAAAAAAAAAAAAAAAAACCCCTTCACACACCTTGGCCCCTCTAGGCCTACCTCCCCTACTTGACCCTGCTTCTGCATCCATACCCCTCTTATGCACCATCCTCTTCGGCACCCCTGGGTCTTTGGGATCCCCGACAGCCTCGACACTCCCATTTTCGAGTACATTGCTCCACCCTTCCATACCCTGGGTGACCCCCTCGTCATCCTTCTTTTCAGGAGCCTGAGTTCCTGCCCTCCGAGCCCAAAAAGCATGTCTCTCCTCCACTGCCTTAGTAGCTTCTCGGGCCAGATGGGAGATTTCCGTGGCTTTGGCTGCCCTCTTGAACATGTCTTCAGCAACCTCCTTTGCCTTCTCCACCTCCATTCTCGCCTTTTTGGCAGCTTCCTCATCTGCCTTCCTTTGGGCCTCTACAGCCTCTCTTGCTACCCGCTCAGCCGCTTGCTCACATTGATGTTGTCATTCAAGCCGATTTTGCTTGAGTTGTTCCTTCTCATCGTCGGTTATGGTGCCCATTTTTTGACTCGTAGATCGTTTGATGAGTATGGATACGGTGTTTTGATGGAGAGCCTGGGAACTTCCCCAAACAATCCGTGATGTCATGCCAGCACCCAGAACTCTATTTTAAAACTCCACCTACCAGCTTCATAGGTTCAGCCACTAGAGGGGGGATACTGTCAAGTCCACGATACCGAGTCCCAGTTCACTTGGCAATACTGACCAACCAACCCTCACCCACATCACTCCTCACCATCACGCGGTCTCGGTTCAGCACATCCGGTACATTCCCTGGATCACCCCTCTCGCCCCATCCTCTCTATCCCCTTCTAATCTCTCATTTCCCAACCATTCCCTCACCCATTTCCCTCAGAAACACTTATTATTCCTTTAATTATTCGGTCGCGGCCCTATTGTATTATCTTCGGCCGTTTTTTCATTGTTCTATTCTCATCCACCCTCTTATTATCTTATTCTCAGCCATCTTTCATTATGTTATTCTCGTTTACATTTCTTATTTTATCCTTGGTTACTGTGGACAATACCACCACATGATCCATCATACCTTATTGTTCTTCATTCCTTACGCCACCCTGTTCTACATCTTGCTTCTTAACCTATATAAGTAGCGGATGTATGTAGATAATTCCTCACTCTGAATATCAACTTGGTTTGCACCCCCTCGTCCATCTCTCTTCTACCAAAGTCCTTTACTTGGGCTGACATCCTTGGCACCTTCCTGCGTCATTCTTCTGCCCTAAATCAGTGGCACGCATGGAACAGCAGGGCACAACACATGAGCACGTTGAAGCCTAGCCACCCCGAACGGTCTGCAGGACTTGACCACCTCTTGTCCCTATCATCGGCAATACCGAGCCATAACAGTCTGACTGCTTGGTCGGCACTGCCGAATTACCAGAATCTCGGTACATGTACTTGACAGGCAGTGTGTCCTCCTTTTATACTGTATTTACACTAGGGCAAGAACTTCTGTCTATTAATGGACATGAAAGGTTGTAGAACATTCTAGAAGGTTCCTAGCCAATTGTCAAGTCCACGTACCGAGACCCATCCGCCGGCAGTGCCGACCGAGCAATTACTCTATATC
>QLPI01005173.1:0-10266 GCA_003314275.1 Chroogomphus rutilus | reverse complement strand
AGTAACCTGATCCTTATTCTGATTTCACAGTCCAGTAATGTTTCTTTTGCGTTTTGGATGGCGGCCAGCGGGTATTATGCAGCGTGTCAAGGCCGGGTAATGATTTTTCCATATTTGTATTTATTTGTTTATGAATATGGTATATAGTTTTTTTTTATTGTTTTTAATTTTTTAATTTTTAATTTTAATTTTTTGTTTCACACTTTTACCAGAATCATACACTACTCAATCATAGCTATTGATTGCACATTTTTTCAATATTTTTCGGTTTTTTTTTGGGGTGTGGCCAAAATTTTGACATGTCCAAAATAAAAATTATTTTAGAAAAAAAATGGCTCGTTAGATTGACTTTATTTTGATGTTAGATACTTCATTTAATGGTCTACTATCGATTTCAACGAGCGGATTTTGCCAGAAAATTGGGTCGAAATTTTTGGTTGAGTTTGCTTGTCTGGCACTGTATATCCAATTCTATTCTATTTCCATATTCCCCCCTGTGAAGTTTTCCTCCATATAGTTTCCACCACATATATGCGGGTGTACCACGCATATGGCTGCATTAGGCCGGCTTCTAACTTCACTCCGTGAAGTTTTCACTTATTAATAGGTTTCCTATTTCATATAAAGTACTAGTATTTTGTAGTAGTATAACAAGCAATTCTAATTGTATTCCTGCCCCCACCACACTAGCCATTGGGCTATACTTAAATATCCTTGCCTCGCGCTGAACCGAAGGTTCAGTGCCGAGCGCACTTTCCTATTTAGGAGTAGAACAACCAGCTACTTGTCGTACAGCAAGGCCGGGTCACAGTTGGGTTTCCAACCACATATATTATATTACACTACTAGATATTATATCTTACTTGTGGGAGGACCACAAATATATAAACCGACGCTTTGGCGCCCAGGCCGGATTCCCGGTACAGCGCCTAAGCGGAGAGTAAACCTGGGACTCAGCTCCCAGTAGATTCACTATAGGGCAATACTTTCCCTAGTGATAAATATATACAAAATCGTAGTAAAATCCAGGAGATCATTCCCCTCATTATCCAACCGACTCTCTGATATTATAGCATGGGAAAACCCCAGGAAACCCTACCTGCCAGACCCAACTACAGGTATACCTCCCTCCATTACTTAACCATCTGAACACATTAACACCACTGTCTAAACACTGCTTCACCTGTCTTAAGGCCTTTAAATAAGAGTCTAGTGGTTACTCTTTGATCACCACTATTTTTCTTTTATTTCTAACTCTGAGTTGTACAGTCACTTATTCACCATTTGCTTGCTCCAACCTCTTGTCTTGACTTGGTGGTCATTATCACCCATTTGCAAACTTCTGAAACTAATCAGCAACTTGGGATTCTGCAACAAAGGTGAGTGCACTGGTACAACTTGTTGTTATTCTACCTGTGTCTGTACCTGCTTTCATACTCTGGATGGTGTATTATTCTTGCATCATGTGGTCTCCGCGTTTATTAGGGACCCACTGAACTGTTGAGCCTCCCATGTTGGGACTATGATTTAGGAGAGAAATTGTGCTTTCAATTTCTCTCATTCAATAAAAATAGATGCATGTGGCTTATAGTTCATCTGAATTTGTGACATCTTGTCATGGATACCACTTCTAGATTGGGCCTGTTGCAATTGCATGCAGCACTTTAAGCCACTTCTGGCATATCCTTGTGGTTCCACAACTCTGAGCTTATTGACCCTGCACATTCGACTTTATCTCAGCTGCAATTCTGCCCTCCGAACAAAACGCACAAAAGTGTCAATAAACTTGGCGTTTGAATTTTTGAATGAAATTATGGGTATAGGAAAGGTCCTATACAAGTGTTAATTCCAATTAGAGAATCCTCAAAGCGAAATGTGCACACTTAGTTCAAATAGACATTATCTGAAGAGACGTGAATATTGGAGTTTATATAAATGGGAGACGTTTGGCTATTCAAGGCAGGAAAACATGGTTGTACATTCGAAGGTCGAGATACATCCAGCCGCTGCTTCTTTAGACACCAGGCAAAATCACGTTTCCAGCATTGTTGTCCCCATGTAAAGGGAGGCAATCAGAGTGGCATGGTGACTAACAATACCATTGACATCTGAAAGTAAAGATTCAGTGGCCTGTTCAGTACTTATACCTAAGGCTAATAATAAAAATTCTATGTGCTAAACAGTACTATATGCTACTCACCTGATAGAACAGGGTCAGAAGGAGTAATGTACTCATAATGAGAACCCGTGTGGGAAATATTAGGAAATTGCGGTGTGTCTTACTTTATAAAAGGCACAAACACGATCTCAAAAGCCTTACAAATGCATGTGTTTCATTATCTCTAAGCTACTCATTGGAAGATAATACAACTTTGCAGTGTCTTTACATGGACAACCAACTGAAACCCTTAACATCGGATCTGATTTCCCATGAATGTCTCACTATAAAGCATTCCACCATAGGCCCAGACCATGTCCAGATTTTACCAGGCCAAGGTTCCATTCATGCTGGCGTGATCCAGCCCTTTAGGAGAGGTAAAATCCAGACACGGCCGAGCTGCAAGCAGAAGCGAAGCGACATCAAAAGAATTCAGATCCTAGTTAAGATTTCAGATCATTGCGCTGATGTAAAGATTTAAACTTATCTTCTATACATGTGCTTCTTACAACCAGTCAAGCCTTTCAGTCACCATTCGGTACTTTCCCACCGGAGAGTCTGTATAGGAAGCTTGAGGGGTTCAGTGGCCATCCGCATCTATAAGAGACATGCGAGACATAGCTTTTGAAAACGGAAGCAGACGGCTAAGAGGTCCCCCCATAGTGACAAAGTGGAGATGGATGGAGATGCAGCAGGAACGGTAGGAAAGTGCCAGAGACCAAACGTTATTCACGCTTCTTCATCTGATGGCCTGTGTGCGAAACGTGAGGAAACCAGTCAGGGTCAGATAAAAAATGGGAAAGAGAATTAACTTTCAATAATCGAAGCAGACCGTCGGAGGGTGGAGTCAAAGGGGGGACACCACCTCATTGGGTTTCGACATTCGCGCTTGCCCGTGCTACAGCCAGTGTATAAAATATAAGCGATGATACGGGTAAGAATAAACTTTCAAAGACCGAAGCAGAACGTCGACAAGTCCGGTGGTGAAGAAGTGAAGAAAAGCTGGAAAGTTTGGTGAGAAGATAAGTCATCGTCACATAATGAATACGTGCAAGAATTGACATAAAAGAAAACTAAATCAAAAGACGAAACCAGGGGACGATGGATCGACCGGTGACGAAGAAAGCGAGCGTAAAGAGAACCTGTGGGAAATAGTAGGAGGTCAATGACCGTTGGTGTGGAAAGGATGGGTGCGAGATTTACCAGTCAACAACAGTAGAACAAGCAAAGTGTAGATCTGGAATAAATCGACTATCGATAGACTCAACTAAGATATTGGGGAACGTTTAGTACACGTCAAGCTGGTGGCAGAGGGCAGTAATGAGTTCGGCTGGAGGCGTGAGGGTTAACACATCGGTTCTGCGCCAAGATAAAGAGAAAACATAGGACAGTTTTGCTGGATGGGACGAGGGGGGAACGAACAAAAGAACCTAGCAGAAAAAAAGAAATCAGATAGCTCGACGAAGATGTTAAAGAACGTTAAACACTTGGGCGCAAATAATGTTGGTGGCCATGGGCAGTAATGAGTGGAAGCAACGTAGCTACAAGCCTGAGCGGGCGTGTCAGTATCAGAAGTGCTGCAAAAAATTATAGAGAAAACATATCTTGGTGGGTTAGGTAAGAACAAATAGACTAGTGAGAAACAGGAATGAATTTTTCAGGGACCGCACGACGATGTTAAGGAATGGGCAACACACTTGAGGGGGAGGGGAGTCTTGTGACAAGAATATCGAGCCGTCTTGGCTGAAGTAGTCAGTTGCTGGACCAACATGGAAAAAGGCCTTCAGTTAACCTGAGTGCAAGCACGGCGATCAAAAAGATTCTAGCAATTGCAAATAATCAGTAGGGATCGTTGAGGAAAGCAAGGGCACCATGTCAAGTGTGTGATCGCAAGAAGGATGGACGGCCCCGCCAGTTGAATGGTCAAGCTAAGCAGGAAGGAGAACCCTAGAGAAGCGATTGTTGCGCATCGCTCTCCCGCGATGACATGGCGACACTAGCCAGGCTCAAGTGATCCCAGTGGATTGTGATGACATCGCACCAATGAGTAAGTCGAAGCGCGCAACCTTTCGTCGAACCCCAAGAAGAGCATCAAGCAGATGGAAAAAAGTCTGTTGACAGCTTAGACTGAGAGGAGGACGAGTGTCAATACCAAAAGGTGGTGAGCCGAGCATAAAGAGAGCTGATTTGTACACTTACAGAGTAAGGACGAATAAAGAGCCTAGCATGCAAATCGCATCCCTCCAAGAACCAATGTGGCCACGAGCTTGGAGAAGACATGAACCAAGAGCCGCGAAGCCTAAGCCAGCTGAGAAGACGAAAACGAATGAAAAGATAAATAAAAACCGCCTTATAGAAGAACGGATATGTGAGTGGATGGACCGAGAATTAAAAGAACATTCAACTCAGGTGGGGATAAACAAGGGTGAAGATGAGGCCGGTGTCAAGTATTGAAAACAAAGGTTGAAGCGAAAGAGAAAGCGAAGGATGAAGGGAGAAGAACAAGGGCGCAGTCCGGGAGAGAATACGACAGACTAAAAGTACAGGCCATCTTAAGGAGCTCAGCCTTAAACGAGGAGGAATGAACGACCAGTGATACAGATGATTTGTGAGAGGAGGAAGAAGGGAGAAGACTGTAAAACTTACCGCGCGAGCATTGTTCACGCACGTCTTACAATCCCCCATAAACGCCGTCCACACCGCATACTGCATATTGTAAAGTGATGAGTGGAAACAATGTAGCTTTGTCGAGAAACCGCGGCTGTGTCAAGATCAGAAGTGCTGCAAGAAAAGATAGAGAAAACCCATGGATGTCTTGGTGGCAAGAACGAATCAACTGGTGAGAAATAGTGTGTAAACAACCGCACGATAGTGTTAAAGAACGTGCAACACAATTGAGGGAGAACGAGGCTTGTGGCAAGAACATAGAGCTGACTCTGGTAAAGTAGTCAGTCAGGGGGTGAACTAATATGGAAAAGAGCCTTCAACTGACCTGAGCGCAAGTAAGTCGATCGAAAAGCTGCTGATAATAAGTAGAGAAAGATTGTTGAGAAAAGAAAGACACCAGGTCAAGTGTTGATTGACAAGAATGGTAGACGACTCGACCAGTTACATGTTCGAGTGATGGTGGAGGGAATTTTATAGACGGGAGGCTGATTTCCCAGCACTCTCCCGGACGACCAAGCTAAGCCAGAGCTATGAGGAGGAGACCACAAGCAAAAGGGTAGACGACTCGACCAGTTAAATGATCAAGTGATGCTGAAGGAAACTATAGACGGGCGGCTGGTTGCACAGCACTCTCCCGCGATGGCAAAGCTAAGCCAGAGCTGTGCAGAGAAGCAAAAGGGTAGACGACTCGACCAGTTAAATGGTCGAGTGATGCTGAGGGGAAAATATAGACGGGCGGCTGGTTGCGCAGCACTCTCCCGCGATGGCCAAGCGAAGTCACAGCTAGGCTAGCCAGGCTCGAGTCATCCCAAAGGTTGGTGATGACATTGCGCCGATGACTAATCCCAGCTGACAGAGCAACCAAGACCAAGTGCACAAGGACGAAGCTCACAAGATTTCTATATCCAGCAGAAGAATCATGTCTGTTGCCGGCTCAGGCTGATATCAGGTCGAATACTAATACCAAAAGGTGTTGAGCGGAGCACAAGAGAAGTCATTTGTAAACTTACCGAAGGACGAATAAAGAGCCTAATGTGCGAATCGCATCCCTCCAAGACTCAATGTGGTGACGAACTTGGAAAAGACATGAACAGAGATCCGCGCATTCAATGTCAGCTGAGCAGACGATAACGAATGAAACGATGAAAAAGAACGCCTCCTGAAAGAACGGGGTTGTGAGTGGATGGACTTAGACGTAAAATAACCGGAAACTCACGTGGGCAAAAAGAATAGCTGACGTTAAGGAAGACCGGTGTCAAGGATTGAAAATAAAGGCTGAAGCGACAGAGAAGTTCTAACACGAAGGGAGGAGAACAAGCGCGCAGTTTAGGAGAGAATACGACAGACTAAGAGTCCAAGCTATCTTAAGGAGCTCAGACTTACACAAGAAGGAATGAACGACGACTAAAGCAGATGAACTTTGAACGGAGTAAGAAGGGAGAAGACGGTCAAACTTAACGCGCGAGCATGAGAACCATGGCCTAGTATTCGAATCTCTCGCCACCAACTTATAACAGAGGTGACTAGAGACGCGTGAGACCGATGCCACCCGAAAAAAAGGAGGGGAAAGAAAAGTAAAAAAACAGACGAAGGAATGTTTCCTAGAGGAATGTTGCTATCAATAAATCGAGTGAGGCATTGGAAACTTTCGACTCACGTGGGCATAAGCAAGGGTGACGATCAAGACGGTGACGAGAGTGAAGTAAACAAGGTACTACGACCATAACAACTATGACAACTGAAGAGGTACAATGAGAGGCAGAAGGTAGCTAGTGAAGAGACAGCGAAGAGAACGCGCCGAAGAACAAGAAGACCGTAAAGAGAGCGACAAGACAACAATGTGGCTGGCAGGCAGTGGATAGGGGCGGGGCAAGATGGGGTTGTGGTGGATGGGGAAAGAAGGAGGAGGAAGGCAGTCAGGTCCTTATAGCGATTTGACAGGCCATGCGGCCGGTTCCTTGGGCAGTGACAGCCCTCTGGCACCACCTCTCGGGGGTACAGACTAATTTCTCTCATTCATTCAATACAGTAGATGCACGCAGTTCATTTCAATTTGTGACACCTTTACGTGTAGGCCACCTCCAGATTGTGCTTATTCATTCACGCGAACAAGGTTCATATTTCGAGTTGCGCAACTTTGATCTTATCCCTGCTTCCCCTTTGGGACAGCTGCTCCCACAACAATACACAACAAATGCCAGCCAATTCCGTTTCAGTGGGGTGCGGTACAAGGTACCAAACAAACACAATCCATCTTGACGCGCAAATACTCAATCATCAGAAAGGGAGACGAGCCTCCGCCCCCACTTTAAGTATACACGTGATTTAAATTCGCCTCGTGTTTTCACCCCAGAAGCCGCGCAGTGTACATATGGCCTCGTGCCTTCAATCGATGTTGGTTCTTATCATTTGAGGCTGATTAGTTTTTTGGCTTACGCTCAACACTTGGTTAGCGGTGTCACATTGCTCTCGCATAGTTTAGCTCCGACTCTCACGGTGCGCATTTCCGTCCCCACGCTCCCACATGATCAGGCAGGATCGAGATGCAACCTCTTTTTCCGCGATAGTACCAAATTTCCTGCAGGCCGTTTATATTACGCCTGGCGTAATACTCTCAAATCTTCCATTCCTCAAGCTCAATTCGGCACTGGGGGGCGATGGAGGCTTGGGTGGCACGAAACAAAAAATAAAGCTCAAAATTCACGTGAACACCTGGCCCCAATCATGATGCAGACTTTTATATTCTATTTTATATGCTTTTATCACAGAAATATTGTTAGGTTTGAGGTACTACAGACCAGACTGTTGAACCAGCATCTAGAAATCCCGTATTGTATCACTCGATCACCACCACCCTTGTGCTACTAGTGTTGAATACCAAGTTTTGCGGTCTGAGATAGGCATATGGATGTATTTTCTTTTCGTCTTGCCTCTTGCTGCAGGCAAGCTCTCGCATACCAATGAAATGGAAGCAAGCGCTTCTACCTATGCCAAGACCCCTTCTTTGTCTGTCTCGTTGGTTACTTTCACGCTGTTTACGTCTGAATTCGTTCTGCTGTTGAAGGCTAAGTCTCGCAATGATCTTTTCCTTCCAGTGAAGATCATTCTGCTAACATTTCCCACATAGGTTCTCTGTGGTTACTGTGCTTCTTCCGATGCCATTTTATCGACTAAGCTTTCGTTCGCCTCCATTTCGGGTCCAAATATTAACTTCTAGTAGCACCATCATCCCACTCTAGTTTGCCGTCTTCTGTGTTGAAAAATGAGAGGAACAGATGCTTATATTGGGCTACAAAAGAGTAAAAACAATAAATAGGGAGAAACACAAGATACATGGGCGGAAGAAGCAGAGCCTAAGGAGAGTGAAGCGGATAATGAGAAAACCGGATGAAAATTATATATTTATCTGTACACTGTAAAGTAGGTAAACAGACATTAGTTACTGAGCAGAAGAGTCACACAATCAGTGAACCATCGGGATGTTACCGAAACCTGGAAAATATGAGATATGGATGTAGGAATAAAGGTACTGAACCAAGCATGGCACGGCAAGAAGGATATAAACCAACTGTATATATTCACCTCCTGAGACTGTCTTGTCCTATCGGAATGTCCCATGATGTATTCATCAGAAGCGTTGTTTCAGGAGAGATACTAACAGAAAATAACAAATTGAAGGTATCCACCCTTTTCTTGATTTATCGATCCTTGGTATATGCATTCATGATAATGTGTGTGAGCACGGCAATCATCTTGTTGTCCTCAAGTAGTTTTTTTCTTTTTTCTTTTTTTTGCATTCATTCTGGCTAAGAGTATTATGTTATATCAAAGTTATATAAGTAGCTTCAGTACAAGACTAGAGAAATTAGCTTGATGACTGCTGTGTTAATGTGTCATTGTCATAATCAAGAACGACACCAATGTACTCATGCTCCGAGTCCTGGAGTTCGGAGATATATTATCGAAACACGGGTACAGGTTTTCACAGATTTGAAAATAGTTTTATACTGTGTTCGTGTTCCTATGACACAAACTGGCATCATAGGGAAGTGCAGGCTAGACTCCCTAGTACTTGTTATAAAACGGGCCAAATATATATATATATTACGTTTTATTCTTCTCTTTAATATTCTATCAGATCTTACAAACTGAATACTATAATCCTCACTGTGCACTCATCACCATATCCCACCATCATCATCCCATTCTCATCCCCATCATCTTCTAGTCATGTACATTATTCACACAGAACATTACCTATTCTGTCTTCAACTCTACACCATCCCTGAAACTGTCTCATACACAATTCACATGCAATATCATTGATGTCATATCATACATGATATTTTCTCTAACAAGGTTAATCTCTCAACTTCTCTTCAGGGTTGGCTTCCTATGAGGGTAAAACAGCATTGAAAATCGGACAATTATTTTCAGCCTGTAATAATTGTAAGGGGGTTATTCATCAAGACCGGTAATTTCCCCTGACTGTAGGAACAACCGCCCAGCGGTATAACATTATAATACCGGGTGAGGCAAAAAGACAACATAAGGGAAAGTATCAAATCACTGACGAATAGCTAGTATATACTACCAGTCACTGGGTGTCGGTATCAGTGTTCAAGTAACTTTAGTAACCTTATGTTACGGAAAGTTCACAATGATCAACCATTATTAGATAACTAAGAATCAAATTGAATCAACAGTTCAGTTAGTTTTTTTTTTTTGCTTTTGAGGTTAAATAATTGTTTTTCTTTTTTTTTTTCGCTCACATAATTAATTGCCACCAGATCTAACACTTGAAAGCTGGGTCTCGCGATCCAAAATGTTCATTATAATCGAAACCTCAGATTCGGAACGTCACCTGATTGGTATCAGAATATATCCGCATACCAGATGTGATGATCTATTTACATCACTTTCAAAGAATAGAGTTGGTTTGTAGTGGGTTCCAGGCCGTTGGTAGACATTTAAATAATTTGACAGGGGATGTGATATTAATCATACAAGCCACCTCCCGCCCTCCAGGTGGAAGCAGCCAGCCAGCCCAGCAGAGCCCAGCCAAAGCCCCAGCAGAGCCCAGCCAAAACCCCAGCAGAGCCCAGCCAATCCCCAGGCAAAGCCCAGCCAAAGCCCCAGCAGAGCCCAGCCAAGGTCCAGCCAAAGTGATGAGATTATGAGCAAGTATGCAGTAGGTTTGAGAATTTCTTAGGCAGTCTATTTAATTTTCTCCTCAGTGTAGTCAACCACTATAAGTATATTCAAGAAATATACCTATTTAATTTTCTTACAGAGTAAAAGAAATAAGAAAATTAGTCCAGACACTATAGAATTATATTATACAACTCACCTCCTCAGTGTAGTCAACCACTGAGGAGGGTGTGAAGCTCAAGGCGAGAAGACAGTTTCACTCTGAACATTCATATTTCTTCCTTTCTTAT
>QLPI01005167.1:0-11469 GCA_003314275.1 Chroogomphus rutilus | reverse complement strand
TGATCTTCCAGGAACGCCACCTTTTGGGGAAGTACCCGTAGTGAGGACTGCTAAGAGACAGGTATGCAGCAGGGGCGTGAGGAGGGCCTGGCATTCTTTCAGGACCATGTTGTAAATGACATCCTCTCCTGGGGCCTTTAAAGGGGTGGCTTTGTTGATTCTGGGGGTGACTTGATGTAGCACAGGTGCAGAGAATTTGAGTGGCAGAGGGAGTCTTCGGGTAGATTGGGGAGGTTGGCGAGCGAGGTGGGAGCGAGGTTGAAAGAACAGGTCTGTGAATAAGGCTGCCTGATCGTCCGTGTGTACTTCTGAAACAATCTGACCATTGGCCCCCTTCTTGAATCTTGAAGGAGGGAATTCGTGCGCGAGACCCTTGGGAAAGAGGGGTTTTCGGATATTTGCCGGCCACCCATACATCCTTGTATATACCCTCTTCGATCCAGCCCTTCCAGTGATCCGCTTTGTAATAATGAAAAGTCGGGGGAAATGGTGACGTAGCTACTTCTTGATTTATTGATATATTTTTTGTATTTTTTACGGGTGTGTGTGATTTTATTATCCTTTTATATGCGGTGGTATGGCCAGCCTGTATCGAAAGTTTTAGACGCTGACCCAGGGATATGGCGCGTGGTCGACTGGGTAGGAATAAATGCTGTGGGATACTCGGCGTGTAGTAGCGTATGATAGACAATCTTATAGCTATGGTGTACTACACCTAGAGATGCTATCCCGGTGTGTCCGGGTCCTTGACGAGATGGTTGAAATATGCGTAGGCCTGAAGCTTCGATTGTGCACGTAGGCATTGAGCTTTCCGATCGATCGAGAAACAAGTGAGACTAAAAGACTAGTGTATCTGTTCGTCTCTATCTACTTTTATACATGAGTGAGCTATAGTACTATGAAGTAATCCCTTCCTAATCTAGCGGCGGCGTTCTAGTTCCGGATGCAGGGTCACCGCCCTGCTTTGTGATCTCCCTCCCATGTCATCGACTGCACTCTCGTACTGAAGTATGCTGTGCTACGAAATCTTTAACACCAACGTGAGTTCCTTTCCCTAGATCCTGTCCCTATCGGAATTTCCTCTAATCTCTTACCATACCTCCCTCGATAATAGCGTACGTGCATTTTGGCATGATCGTGTGTCGTTCCTCATCGCGTAAGTCTGTCCTTTTGTCCACTGTAAGTCTTCTCTCTGCTGACCCTGTCCTATTACTTCGCATCTCATCCTCTAGCCTTATTCCCATGTACCTTCCGTTCCTGCTGTGCGCGTGCATCGTATCTGGTACCGTCGTTTGCCTGTTCCAAACCTACAACATTGCGTGAGTCGTACCATCGTTCTGTCTATAGATCGTTACTAATGTCCTTGTCTTTTCGGATTGCTTTTCTTGTGTTCCTCGGCCGTCCCATCCGCCCGTTCCTGCTACTGGCCTCTCTCCATCCCGCTCTACCGCTATCCCTCTCTCCCCTTTCCTGCTCCTTCCGCTCCTCGTTTCAACACTTTGACCTTGCGGAGGGCTGAGATGTACATGTTCCTAGCACAGGCGTGTTTGCTATCCTCCCAACCAGCTGTAAATCTAATCTGGTGCGAAATTCGTCCCTGATCTTACATGCGTAGTCATGACGGAGCTGAATGGAGTTCCATGCGGTGCTGAGAGAGCAGCTGCATAAATAGGTCGGTGTCGCTGCGTCCGCACCGCCGAGTTTGATTTGGGCCTGGCAATAACGGGTTGTGCTTGTTGAAGTCTCCGGCCCATTTGGTGGAGAAGTCGTGTCTCTGTCTCAGTTAAACGGATCTAAGGCACTGGCACTGCACGAGGCATGGCGTTTGGCTGTGCCCCAATATTCCGCCTATAAAATCCTGCCGAGTGCTGCCGTATTCAAATAAATTTTCTTCTTCCTCACCACATCCTTGAAATGCAATTCGCAGAGTTGGTTTCCTCTCTCCTGCCAGATTATAACAAGGTGAGTACTACTCAAATCGTCCTTTTGCGTGTGTAGATCCTCAATAAGCACTGTCATCAAGGTCACGGCCGAGGCCGAGGAGAGCAACCAGACGAAGCTAACAGTTAGTAACACCTTTTGAATGTGTTTTCATGCATTTTGCTCTCGACATATTAACCAAAAGTGCATAGGAAACCTTCCCTCTGCTGAACATGAAGGCACAGATATTGCCCCTTTGGGAGAAAACTTCATGTAAAATCTCGTATCTGGACGTCCCCACTATACCACCTGACGTACTCGCGGTGGATTCCTACAGCAATGGTGTAGGGCCCAGTGTAGGTCATCGTCTCACCTCACTCACACTTTCCTTCACCACCTTCATCATCGCCCCACAACTCTTCCACAATGTCAGGAGCCGGATTCTGACGGACTTCGGGACTGCCGAAAGGGTGTTGTCGAAAGGTCGGGCGGACTATGGCCAAGTCCTGCAGGCCAAGAGTAGTGGCGTTGGCTTCAACGTACTCGTGCGTTGCGCCCTACTTGCCGTGCGTGCCACTGTATTTGCAACAGGCAGATACTCAGGGGGATGCTGAAGATGCCGGCCTGAGTCGAGGACTTAACAGAGAGGAAGAAGGTAGAAGGGCCTAAGCCTAGTCGATACCCAGAATGAGGAAGTATGTACATCCATGTCCTACTTATATAGGTTAAGAAGCGACATGTGGAATAAGGAATGTGGGACAACAAGGTATGCAGAGCAATGTGGTTGTTGTCCACAACGAACAAAATTAGAACAAGGAATGCAAAACGGGGATAGAACAATAAAAGACAGTATAATAGGATCGTGACTCGAAATGGGACAATAAGGAGTGGCCGGATATAAAACAATGGGGTCTCGTCCGAGGATAATACAAGGACGGGGAGTCCCGAGGTGAAACGGACCGAGGAGTACGGATGGCGAATGTGCCGAGCTGGGGCCGGCGCACCAAGTGTTATGCAGGCAACGCGGACACTTGGTCGTGGATGTAGAGTAATTGCTCGGTCGGCATTGCCGGCGGATGGGTCTCGGTACGTGGACTTGACACACAAAACTCATTCGATGCTTGCCTTAGGCCGGTGATGATAAAATCCTTGGAGGAAACGCAAGGACTGTAGACACAACACATTGTCTGGTGCGTCCTTATCTTGGAATACCAGCGAAGTTGACTGTTGATGTTATACATCGCAGCCCTCGCCGTCATCTGTAGATGAAACGAACCTATGCTCGACGATTGGATGCTCAGGTTCAGAGCAGAAACCCCCCGATTCTTTCACTCCAAGCATGGAACAGGCCGCTCGTAAGTCACATTCGGGCAATATAATCGAGCTGGGTATTAATTAATGACTTATTTCAATCCGCGCCCTGCCCGGACTCCTCTTTTTCAAACCCTCCTCCTCATACGTGAACCCAGCAATCCTTGATACCTTCGACTATGTCTCAGCAACAACACTCTCCAACATCAATCAGGTCCAACATGAACTCTCTGTGCATCCGGATACACCCAGCAGCTCAACATCGTCTTTCACCGCAGCCAAAACACCTGATGTTATCGACAAGATGAGCGTGACCGTCCAGTCCTACAATGAGCTCACCTTGGCTCCCATCCTTAAGGAAACGGAGGGCTATTTGGGTGCTCATCAAAGGCCGCGCTATCGGGATGACAACTTTGGGCACGCAGGAGAGAAACGGTCTACACCAGAAAATTCAGATGAAGGTGAATTTAGAGGTAAAGATGTCAACCTCGAGAAGGAGGGTAATGTTCGTAACTCCTTCAGTATCTTTCACTCTCTCCTTGAACCTTATATATTCTGGATTGATCAGGCACCCCGATACTCCGTCCGTGGCGAGCCTTCTGCGAGCTCGCCGATAATCCAATCTTCTTGCCTCGAGGTGCTCATCCTGGAACTCTCAAGACTCAAAATAAGTGCAAAGACAAGTGAAGAGGTACATGTTACTATTAGAACACTTCTGGCACTTGTCCTCACTCCTTTTATTGTGTATAGGCAGAGCAAACAGTTACCGCCTCCACTGCTCCTGCGACGGGTCTTGGGGTGCACCCAGACCCTAGTAGCCTTCCATTATCATTACGCCTTCCTTCACCGTCACCCTGGCCCATCCCTCTGCCAATAATAGACTCCTGTCTCGACAGCGACGAGATGGATGTAGATAGTGAGACGATGGATGTAGACGGCGACGCGACGGATGTCGACGGAGAGGTGATGGATGTTGACGAAGAATGGACCTTGTCACCCTTGTCTTGCAATGACCATACGCAAAGCCACGAGATGGACATCGACATCTATTGGTGGTCGTATGAGGTCGAGGAAGTCAACACGATGGACATGAGGGAAAACAGCGACAGCTTGTAGTCGCTGTCCGGGCGCGAGGTTCACTGTTCTGGACTCGATGTCCACTTTTGGAATACCCAACGCCATGAATTGGTACGGGAAGCTGTTCAATGAAGTAATAGGAGAAGGGCTCATTGTACCGGTCAGTGCGCTCAGTGAAGAACACTCAAACATCATCTTTATATTTTGAGAAATCTCGTATATGACTTGGCATCTTCGAGCGTCCCTCTTTCCGTCTATCCTTCTCTCCAAATATACCTCATTCGAAACATCACATTGTTCCTCTGAGTAGAGCCATACACGACCTGGGCTGCTCAGGGATACTTCACCCTGCTCACCGGGCACCAACCGTCGACTTCATTGAAAGCCAAGTCACCGAAACCATCGCTTTACCACACTGAGGAGTGGTAAATTGCGTCTGGGCCTTTGTGTCAAACGAGCATGTGTCCGGGGCTTCCCTCCCTCCCTTCTTTTCATTCCATCATGTCTTTACCACTAT
Organism: Chroogomphus rutilus; assembly: GCA_003314275.1. Lineage (NCBI taxonomy): Eukaryota > Fungi > Basidiomycota > Agaricomycetes > Boletales > Gomphidiaceae > Chroogomphus > Chroogomphus rutilus. The sequence goes on along the minus strand of QLPI01005167.1, from coordinate 6,644 downwards.
CCCCCCTGCAGAGGGTCCGTCCTTCACCACCACACCACGACAAGAACCGTGCGCCTCCCTTCTTGACCTCCACCTTGCCTCGTACAACTTTCCTGGCCAGCCTGCCGATGGAGTAGACCCTCTTCTTCCCTACGTTCAATGCTCACCTATTGTAGACGAATTCGACTTCCTCCGTTCCCAAGGCCTCAAAGTGGCCGGAAAGCCAAAAAACCTCGTGAACCCACTGCTGATCTCCTTGCGTCGTCGTCGCATGGCAGTTACCGAACAAGACCGAATGATCTCCAATGCTGACATATCCAAGATAATGTCCAAGGAGTGGCAAACTATGTCAATGGTGCGTTGTACAGCGAATATACTCTCTTTTCTCCCACTTACCCTTCCCCAGTCCGAGAAGCAGTTTTACTTCGAACAGAAAAAGAAACTCAAGGACATGTTCAAAGTCAAGTATCCCAACTACGTCTGCCGTTGTGACCCCAAAACAGAAAAACGAAGTGCCGCACTCGAGGGGGCCTGTACTACCCCTCTCCCCACGACCTGTCCCCACAAGACGTGACCCCAGTACACATTCGCCCGCACCCGCAGAGTCTCTCCTCGCATGGGCTCGCCTCCCACGCTATGGCTCATGACGGCCGCTATCACGAAGAGTTCGGGAGTGTCTAACCCGTCCACCCGTCGCACCTGCACGCCCACCACCGGCACTTACACCGTGACCACCCTGGATACCACCATGGGCACCACCACCCAAGCGACGGGCGCTTAGATGGCGGATACCGCCTCCCCAATCCCGTCCCTTCTGCTGCCGCCTTCTGTCCCCCAAGCGGCCCACGGGTGGGCCCAGGCCCCTGCTTCGAGTACTCATACCACGCCTCTTCGCATGGAGTTGGTCCAGGAGTGCCTGGCTAAGGAGCTGCGCCCCTCTCGCTCTTGGCTGTATCGTTGGCAACATTCACGTACAATTCTGACGACGATGCGTTCCTCAGCTCATGCGTTCCTCAGCATTAATGGCGAAGGGTGGGAAAAGCGCGGGCTTGGCACTAATAGAACAAACGTGCCGACACTCGACCTGAGCGGCCTCGCCGTGGGCCGCGGTCTCGTCTCACATCCCTTTACCTGCCCACCCGCTTACTGCACCCGCACCATCCCTCGCATTCCTCGCACGGACCCGGGAGCATGAGTGGTAGTTTCACACCCTGCAGTGCCGGCGCACTTGGTTATTCGCATGACGGCGACGGTGGAATCGGGCCGGGAGTCGGACTAGGGTTGGGAGGACGTGCGGGACACAGCAGGAGGTTTGGGAGTTTGGAAACGAGTGGCCTGTGTCCGTCTGAGTCTGTGGGAGGTATGAGGGCAGGTTTGGCCCGTGTATGAGTGGTAGGAGTAGTGCAAGTCCTAATCACCACGCCAGTACTGGTACTCATTGGAACAACACCGGGAATGGAAGCATTGCGAACGCCATCCCGAGTAGTAATTGCGGACCATTTCAGATGTTCACGTCGCCTTTTATCCTGGTGGATGTTGGTCTGTATCAGCTTCATCTACCACTGCTTCCGCGTCAGTATCGTCTGGAAGCGGGGCGACAGGCAGTAAAAACACGAACGTCAATGGTATCTCCAGTTGGAACCATTCTCCTGAAAGGCAGAATGGAAGCGGAGGATTGGGACTTGGACCTGAAGTTCAAGTAGCGCTCGGACTTGGTTCGGGCTGCGGAAGTGTAGGAGAAGCGTCGCCGAGTGCATCGAGTCCCTCGTCGTGCTTCTCGCACCAGAGCGGAAGCGGACACGGTGGACACGGCGCCCACCATATCCACTACAGCTCCCACAAGCACTTGTTACCCGTCACATACATCCGTTCACATGCCGCACATACCCAATCACCAGATGTACGTACACCCACTCAGCCTATACATCCCCTGCCATCCACCTGACCCAAACCTCCGCGCGAAAAATACCTCAACCCGCTTTCTAATCTATTGTCGCGACTTCGCCCTCCTTCGCCATCTTCCTCCCAGACTACAAAAACTTACTCCCGTGCCCTCGAACTCGAGTTTCAAACTGGGTCTTCCTCCATCCTTCTTTTCGTTCCTCATTTTCTCTGTGTTTTTTTTTCTCTTTCACAATGTTCCCTATTTCCTACTTGCCCCCCTCATCTTTGACTCGTGTCATATAAAACACAATATCTTGATCCCATTTCCTGTTCCTTTAATTTTGATTTTTCTCTGTCTCACGTCTTGTTTCCTCTTCTGCTTCTCATACTCAAAATATTCATTGTTTCTTGTCTTCGGCTTTGAATATAAAATATTTTGAGGGGTTTTTTTTTTGTCAGCTTGAGTGAAGGACTTGGACAGGGAAAAGGCAGACGAAGGGGTCTAAGCCAAGTTGATATTCAGAGTGAGGAACTATCTACATACATTCGCTACTTATATGGGTTAAGAAGCAAAATGTGGAACAGGGTGGTGTAGGAAATGGGATGTCTAGTCAACAACTTGGTAGTGCAAAAGTACTCCAAGTTCTTATGATCGGTGATGACATTGACAGGGTCGCCGGAACCTTCTAAGTAATGACACCACTTTTGAAAAGCTTTGAAAATTGCAAGCAGTTCTTTGTCGTGAATGTCGTAATTGAGTTCTGGAGAGGTGAAAGTTCGGGAATGAAAAGCGACAGGATGGAGCTCGCCGTCTGGGGAGTGTTGGGAGAGTATAGCTGCTAAAGCATAATCTGATGCATCTGTCTCCACAATCAAGGGCAAATCATGAGTCCAATGAGTTAAAATGGGGGCAGATGTGAATGCCAATTTCAGCTTGTTAAACGCATCTCTACACTCCTCACTCCAGTTCCAAGCCAGACCTTTGCGAGTGAGTCGAGTAAGAGGAGTCGTAATAGAAGAATAGTTGAAAATGAATCTCTGATAGAAGTTCTCAAATCCGAGGAATGATTGAACGTCCTTGACTTTACACGGCTTGGGCCATTGAGTGATGCATTTGACTTTGTCTTCGGCCATCGTAAGACCCTCAGGTGAGAGGATATATCCAAGGTATTCAACGGATGTTTGGTGGAAGGAACATTTGTCTTCTCGAGCACGGGGTGCTAGACTGTGAAGCAGCAGTTGAGGCCTGAGGTGCTGGAATGGTGGTCAGTTTCGAAGACTTGAAGGTTATACTGCCCAATACCCAGTCAATCGATGGATTGTAGCGGGTGAGCCAGTTGAAGCCAAGTACTGCGGAGCAACTGCCGTCCAACGTTGTCACATAGAAGGTGATGTTCTGAAGTTCGCCAGTCGGAAATCAGATCGGAATTGTTGTAGTCTGAGTAATGACAGAGTTAGTGTAAGGGCAACCCTCTTACAGCCCCGAGGTATATCTCAGAGGCAAGCTAAGCAGGGGGAATCCAAAGTTATTTCATTATCTACTACCTAAATACATGTGGAGTCCTCACCTAAGCAGGGGGAATCCAAAGAGGAAAGTCTAAGGATCCCGCTGCTGGTGAGCCCCTTTTATACCCTTTATATGGGTGGTCTGTGCACTAGCTTACAGATCAATACATCGGAGTTTGTAGAGCCAACCTCCTGGTACTAAGTACGAGGCTCGGGTATTTGCTCCGAGTTCTAGTCATCATGTGTTAAGACCTTGTCTGTCTCCACTCGGTGGTTTCTGGGCTTCTTAGCCTCGGAGTTGGTCGGAGTTCGAAGTAGGACTTCGGACCTGTATCAGGCCTCGGAGCTGATCGGAGTTTGAAATGGGACCTCGGAGTTGGATCGGAGTTTGAAGAGGGTCGTCCCCTGACAGTTAGTAGAGCCGTCAAATAATTTCAACGGAATAGCAGGAACTGAATTAGTAGGCAAAGAATATTTCTGCACAATTTGTGATTCAATAAAGCAGTCTGAAGAACCACAATCTAAGAGCGTAACAAGAGGAAGTTCGGAAATAAGAGAACAAGAAAGATTAAGTATAAGCGAAGTTTTCGAAGTTTCAGAAGTAGAAGATACGCAAGAAATAGCAGAATTAGAAGAAAGGGCGTTCAAGAACAGCATGTGAGAGAGGCTAACGCAATCCTCAGCTCGTGCATCTCCAAGGTTGCAGCTCATTTTTTCGACTCCGACACCATGTTTTCTTCGGCATTGGTGTCAGATGTGCTTGCCTTGGTCACGCGTACTTTCATCGTTTTCTTATTGTTGGAATTGTTGGATTTGTTGTTAGAAGAAGAGGTCGATGAGGATTGGGAATTGGATTTGGGACAGTCCTTGACCATGTGACCTTTTGAAGCACACAAGAGACAAAGCCCCACGTCGATTTGCCTTTGACGTTCTTCAGGCAACAGCTTCCTGTCTTTTCTGAGCTAGGATGCAATGTTGTTAGCATTGTTGTTATTGTTGGAAGACTTATCGTTGCCGTTCTTCTTCCCCCCCTTCTTATTCTTCTTGTTGTTCGAGTTGTTGGAGTTGGAAGAAGACTGATGGTTGTTGTTGTTGTTGTTGGAGTTGGATTTGGATGAGGACCTGTTCGGCTTTGAAGGATTTCCGAAGTTGTCAAACTCCTTGCATTCCCAGTATCTGCTGTTGATCTCGAGAGAATATTGTCTGAGTTCAGCGAGAGTTTTGAAATGAGGGAAGTTAAGGAGGCTGTCCTTGATACGTCTGGCCAACCCCTTGTATGCCGCATGTGCGAGGGTGGCATCATTCCACTGGGTACAAGTGGAGGCTCTGGCGAAGTCGATGAAGTATTGTGCCGCACGATGGTTGTCCTTCATAACTATCTTGCCAAGCTCAATTTCTGCTTGCGCAGCACTGTTGAATGGGCTGAAGTTGGTTTCCAGCTCTTGACAAAAGTCCCTCCAGACCTTAAGCCAACTAGGCTCAGGTTGGATCTCGCCAAGAATTGCGGGTTCGAAGTATTGGAGTGCGGGGCCGGTGAGGTATGAGATGGCATATTGGACCTTTGATGCATCTGTCAAGAATGCAGACGGACAGTCTCGAAAGTTCAGCACGCATTGTAAAAAGAAGGTGCGCAGCTTAGCTTGGTCTGTTCCGTCGTAGACCTCGGGCTCCCGAACTTTGGCATGGTGGCCAGGGTTTGTAGAAGATCTAGCAGGTTGTTGCGCTAGTTGATCAACAAGAGCTTATACACTCGAGGCTCCACTACGGTTGACTCTTCAGACAACCTGGATAGCATTAAACAGCATGTTCCAGAATTCTATCATGACTTTGCTGATGTCTTTAGTAAACAGCGGGGTAATTCTCTAGCTCCCCACAGACCCTACGATCTCAAGATCAACCTTGAGGACGGCACTTTGCCCCCTCTTGGTCCCATTTACTCCCTCTCAGTATCCAAACTCCAATCACTACGAGACTTCATCAACGAGCATCTCAACATGGGCTTCATTCGCCCCTCAGGCTCGTCACACGGTGCACCAGTACTGTTCGTACGCAAGAAAGATGGCTCGCTGCGGCTCTGTGTAGACTTTCACGGTCTAAACAGAATCACGAAAAAGGACCGTTATCCACTTCCCCTTATTTCCGACCTCTTAGACGCCCTGAAGAAAGCTCGTATATACACTAAAATCGACCTCAGACCTGCTTATCACCTCGTTCGAATTGCAGAAGGGGACGAATGGAAGACAGCCTTTAGGACACGTTATGGATCCTTTGAGTGGCTTGTCATGCCTTTCGGACTTTCTAACGCCCATGCTGCATTTCAGCGCTTCATGAACAACATTTTTGGCGACCTTTTAGACAACTGCACCATGGTCTATTTGGATGACATCCTCATCTATTCCAACGACAAATCCTCGCATATCGAACACGTTCGCAACATGGTGTTCTAATGTTTACTAGATGACTTTCATAATCTCCGGCTTATATACGTCAACATCGAATACGTTGTGTAGCCTGGTTTCCAGAGAATCCTGGTAGGTCCACATGTGGTGGACAAGATTGATCAACCCTGAAGGGCACAAATCATCAACCATGGTCAGAATCACCAATGCAGTGTGACAAAGAATCACCTTGTAGCGAATATGGATACCAAATTTCATCGTGGTCATATCCGGAGCGCAAATCATGGAAGGCGGCGACATGACGTCTGATCATGTCCTTGTCCATGTTGGGTGTCGGCTGGGCCGATAACTGCCTCTGGGATTGCATATCTGGATTTGACACCAAATGGCTCGCGGAAATTCAGAAACAACAAAGTACACAATTTTTCAGCCATAAATTTTTTTAAAATAAATAAAACCCACCAGCTGAAGTCTTCTCCAAATACTTGAACACAATGGTTCCCCAGGAATTCTAAACGCAGTATATTACTAGTAGCTCGCAACCTCTCGTGAGTGCGCACACATGGTAACCTGGACGATAAGTCAAAAGGGTAATTTGGAAGTTCGGATGAACTACGACATCATCCTCCCACCGTGTTTGATCATATCATCCTCTAGGTGTGTTGTAAACATTAGCTGGTTGAAGATTGTGTCGCTTGTAGGGGAATAAGATTTCGAAGCAATTTTACACCGATCATTTATTGCGCCGATGGAACTGAACATATTCTCTCTGGCTGCCGAGGAGCTATAACCGTTGTTAACCGCAGAGAAGGGCAAAAGACTCGAAAACGAAACACCTGGAAAATACGAAAAATAATCTTATTCTTTCCAACCCTG
>QLPI01005166.1:1830-12320 GCA_003314275.1 Chroogomphus rutilus | reverse complement strand
AAAGTTCTGAAAATTTCACATGATATACTAGAACGTATTGGCTATCTACCAACTTAAGAAATCATGTAATTCCAATCAATACACATTCCTCAATAAATCAAACAAAATAATCACTCATTGGGGCAGTTTTTTGACCCTCTATTATTTTCTCTGATTTTCAATGTTACACACTGGTATAAGGTAGGTGTTATGGCCCATGCCCCCAATAAACCCATATTAGTCCCCACAACCACCCACACCTTTTCTGGGACTTTCCAACCATTAAAAGACTGGAACAATTGCTTTCCGCAAATCCGTTGCATCAACCTGAAGTTCCGAAATCCCAACCCTCTGTGATTCCATGACCTAGGTTCCGCTCCTTCATTAAATGACACACAGGATCATCGCATACCTCACTCCCTTGTTCTTCTTTTTCTATTAGCCCCTTGTATTCCTTTCTCCCCTTGTCTTTACTCGGCAAAAGATAGTACAAGGATTAGTTACATGTATATAAGCCCCAAGTCGACTGGACTATTTGCCAGTATGAATATCAACTTAATCTACATTGTAGTTTCCGATTCAGTTCCAGTAAACTTTCCGACTTTCTGAAATTAGGGACAGATGATCGAGGAGGGTGCAACACATAAGTTTAAGCCAAGTCCCTGCGACCTCGAACAACTTGAACAACTAGTCGTACAACCTAATACTGCGAACAGTCCTAAGCCCCTGGTGCTTCCCATCTTTCTGTTAGAACCAATGGGATTTCTCTTAGTAATTATACATATTTTCCTGTTCATTTCAACACTAAAACCCGAATATTTCCCCCAATTCTATTCCCCTCAAGGGGAAACTTCTCACAGGGTTCAAAGACAATACAAAGGACCTACAGGAATATTTTCGTGATTTTAGGGATGATTATGGACGAATACCACCTACATGGTCTGGTGCCTGACCCAAGGATCAAACTACCCTTCAGGGCTGATGGAAGGGACATCATTGATGGGCAAGCAGTTTTCATAATGAATGTTTTTCCCTGAAATATTTCTATCTTTTTCCCAAATCTTTCCTTTGCCCACATACCCACGTTCCATCACGCACCCAGCCGTATCAAAACGGCCTCCGGTCACATTCCGATAATTTTTCACTATTACACAGCCTTTTATTTCTTATAAATACCTAGCTGTATCTAGCTAAACTATAGACAAGTAGAGATTACATTTTCTACATCCCCACTCTCACTAGACCTCGAGATAACATCAAAACTCCCTTCCGCGCTGAACCGAAGGTTAAGCGCCGGGCATCGCACTTTCCTATTTCGGACAAAAACACCAGAAACTCGTCGTACCAACACTTGGATCGAGAGTTAAGTTCCCAGTAACAAATAACATTTTTACACTTTACCATCTATTATTTTTACCTTGTGGGAGGACCACAATTCCATAAACCGGCGCTTTGGCGCCCAGGCCGGTTTCCCGGAACGGCGCCTAAGCGGAGGCTAAACCCGGGACTCAGCTCCCAGTAGAATTGCTATAGAGCAATATTTTCCTTAACAATAAATATCGATAAAATAACCAGAAAATCCACAGGAATATTATCCTATTTATACAGCCGATACTTCAATATTCTACCCCGAGAAAACCCCACAGAAATCTAATCTGCCACACCAAACTACACTTTCCACCCTTCCGCTTCCATCTGTGAATCCACGACCTCTAGTCCCTCTGTCTCCAGAGTACCAAGCCCCTTCATAGAAACCATTCGGAAGCCTCTGGAAACCCTTTGGGAAGTATCTAGCTAAGCGCCTGACACATGGATTTAACAGTACTCACACTCCTGATCGTCATGAGCTCGAGACCCATCACATGTTTGCAAGCCCTACAGACAATCACCCAGGTATCTGCCCACCATGTATCCATCCCCCAAGAACTGTCCGCCCCCGGACCCTGTTTCCAGATGCCTCAAACACCAGCACACCCTCTGGAACCTTTATCTGACTCCAGATTCACAAGCACAGACCTACACCCATGCTCAAATATGACCAACCCATTCCTCATGAACCACCCCCTGGCGACTCATTAATTGTTGCCCTCAGAGATGCCATCCAGCTTGGGACCATCCTCAGTAGTGCTGTCAACTTTGGGACCACCATCGGCACCACCCCCTTTCGCATCTCCCCCCTACATACCACCACCCATCACACCTCCACCTGCTGCACCACCCTCTGTCGTCCCACCCCATGTCGTACCACCCGCTGCAGCACTCCCACCTCCCACACATCCAGGAGGGGCCCCCACCTTAGGACCAAACGATGTGCCCAACCTCACTCAGGCCCTCATTACACTGGCAAATAACTTGACCAGCTTCAGAAGATCAGCCCCCTGCACCACCAAGGTCTGGGACCCAGATACCTTTGACCGATCCAATTTGAGGAAACTACAAGCCTTCCTAGTGCAGTGTAGTCTGAACTTCCGTGATCACCCTGATGCTTTCGACTCCAATAGCGCCAAGGTAACCTATGTACTGTTGTACCTAGGGAACGGCATGGGTCACCCACGGGTCAAATGTGGGTGACCCGCACCCGACCCATGGGAAACCCGAACCCGTCAACCCATAGGTTTTTTCCCATGGGTCGACGGGTGTCGGGTGCGTGCCGTACCTGCACGCGACGTACGACATGAACGGGACGTACGACATGAACACGACGTACGACATGAACGCGACATACGACATGAATGCGTCGTACGCGTGCGTGTCATACGCGTGAGCGTAAGGCACGTTGGTGTCAGCGCGTGCGCATATGGCGCGTTGGTGTCGGCACGTGCGCGTATGGTGCGTTCATGTCGGCGCATGCGCGTGCGGCGCGTTGGTGTCGGCGCGTGCGCGTATGGCACGTTCATGTCATATGCGTGCGCGTATGGTGCGGTCATGTTGTACGTGTGCGCGTGTGGCGCGTGCGTGTCGTATGCGCGTACATAGTTGAGGTGGCGGGTTGGGCCAGGTTACGGGTGCTCTCGGCTTGACCCGCACCCAAACCCAAGGGCACCCGACCCGGTGACCCGTGCGGGTTACCCTAACCCGTGCTATTCCCTAGTTGTACCTGACCGGTACTGCCCTGGACTGGTTTGAACCAGCCCTCACTGCCCCTGACAAGCCAGATTGTCTCTATGACTATGATGAGTTCATTGCTGAACTCAAAACCAACTTCGGCCCCCATGACCCAGAAGGAGAGGCCAAAGCAGACCTCAAGAACCTCTGCATACATGATAACCAGTGCATCACGAAATATGTAGTCAAATTCAATCGACTAGCCACCCGCATCCACTGGGGTGAAGCCGCACTCCGTTACTAGTTCTACAATGGACTTCCCAGCAGGATCAAGGACGAGATCTCTAGAGTAGGAAAACCCCACTCCCTGCTCCAGCTCTACCTCCTGTCCCAATCCATCAATGCCTGTTATTGGGAACGACGATTGGAAGTCGTCAGGGAATCCTCCTCCACCTGGAACTTCGACTGCCCCTATGACAGAGGGAGGGCCCCCATGAACACATACTCGGCCCCTAATATGGGCCATAAGATGGCCAATCCAGGCCAACCCATGGCCCCATCCAGTGGCAGCAGGACTACCATCGACCTATCGTCCAAACTCAGTAAAGACAGAAAACTTACACCGCAAGAACAACTGCGCCACTTCGAACAAAACCTCTGCCTCTTCTGTGGCAGATCAGGCCACACAGCCAAGGAATGCCCAAGATCCACTGCCACAGTCACCAAGGGGTGTGCAGCCTCCGTGATAGAGGAAATTGAAGAAGAGTCTGAAGCTTCGGACACTTTGGAAACCAAGGAATAGAAGCAAGGCCTCCGACTCCGGCACCAGTTGTTTGCGTTGAACACCAATAGTGCCCATGGAGTAAAACAAAACAATGCATCCACCCTCTCAGGAATTTTGAACACCCGTGACCAATTGTCGAAGAAATTTGACCTGTTTCCTCAGAAACACCTCTGACCCTCCGAAAATGCATCAGTTTCTAGTTGCCCAGACACCATATGCTCACCCGCTATGATCCATCGATTGACAGGGCATTGAGTACTACTTGTTTATATCTTCATCCCAACTGATTCTTGGTACCATTGAGCCCACAGTTTTCACTCAGCACTCAATCCGACCCTCCAAAAACTCCGCTCAGGAAGAACCCTGACCATCGCAGAACCCATACCATCCCTTAGACAAATGGTACCATGTGTAGATTCCCTCTTAGACTAGAACCTATTGATAACATGTTAATACCTACTGAATCATTGACACGGTCCAAAACTGAGACTCAAAATTGCAGGACATCCTCCGAATCCTGATGATGCTGCTGCCATCCAAGCAACAATCCAGTGACCAACCATCATGACCACCATGACCACCATGACCACCATGACCATATCGACCACCATGGCCCATGACAACTGCAACCACCACAGCTCCAACCATGGAGAAACTAGTTAGACGATGGGACATCTACTCTAGAGAAGGGGAAAGCAACCAGAAGCTAAACCGCATCTACTAAGGGTTTAGTCAGGAGTCCCCACCAGACCCTCAAACCTCCAACATATGAAACACCATCAATTCCAAAAAAAAAGGTATAAACAAGCACTATCAGTCGTCACCATAAAACAAGGAATGCTCTGGATCAGGATCAGAAGGATCTTGCTGACAGAACAAATCCACACCCTTCCCCTTTCCTCCACCACTTGACTCTGACACTGGATCTACCACTTCAGGGAACCACCCTGCCATAGGTGTCACACCCCCTGCACCACACACCAGATCTACCACTTCAGTGGACCACCCTGCCATAGGTGTTGCACTCCCCGCACCACACACTGGATCTGCCAGTCCGATAGACTGCCCCACCTTAGGTGTCATATCTCCCATACCACACATCCTTGGAAGACCTGGAAGCTGCCTTCCCCACACCATACCCCAGATCCACCTGACCCCTCACCACCTGATGACTCTGGGTAAGACCACCGCATTGCCACACCCTTGTCAGATGCTCCCAACCATCCATCTTGATGGTGTTCCGCATCTCGGAAGCATCCGACAACCTTCTCATGTCAACACCAAGAGCAAGGAGATGAGCATCCATTCCAGAAATGCTATCCCTAATCTGCCCCAAGGCATCCACAATTGCTGCACCCCCAACCTTCGGGAGAGAAGGAACCACCACGTCAACCTTTGTCTTCTTTGAAGAGGATGCTTTGGGAGTCTCTGTTTCCTCCCGCCTCCTTTTTCTCGAGGTCAATCCCTTGACAACCGGTACCCCACCAACCTTGCACCTCACCCTGATATTCTGACAGGGAACACAAGTCTTAACTGCTGTAGTCCACTTACAGTGCTTCCCCTGTCTACTACAGAGGTCACAGGGTTTCGACCTCAAAAACGAAGGAATCCCCAGGTGGTAACCTGATACAAATTAGGATGCTGTCGAATCAGCACCTGACAACTGGACTCAAAGGGCCAGAGACCCACCTCCTTCCCGGTCACCCGTGCATTCTGAACCACCTGATTTTTGTAGGACCTTTGTGCCCCTGAAATCCAGGCCTCCTCCTCCCGATGGCCCCAATGCCTCCTCTCCGCATCCCTTGCAGTGGTACTTGGCCCGACCATGGGCATGAAAGGAACACCCCCCTCACCTCCTGGATTCCCCCAGTAGGCAATAAGATGGACTCTGAATCCAAGGAAACACTACGATTCGAGGAATCGTCAGACTTGTTGTCTCCTTTTGTAAGACATCCCTGTCCTCGAACCCCGGCGTGGCAGCAAAGCCCCCCAGGATGGCATGGCATGTCTTCCGGGTCTTCAACCTCCTAACCAGCCAGGAGAGCAAGCTCCAGAGCCTTAGCATCCTACTCCATGGCATGATCCTCCTCCTCCTTCCTCCTTCATTCTGCCTCCCTTTTTTTCTCCTCCAACCTCCAGACTTCAGCTTTCCGATTTTCCTCAACCTTCCGGGTGGCCTCCAGTTCCCTCGCCCCTTCCGCCTCCAATAGGCAAAGCTTTTCCACATACTCAGCCTTAAAGGTGCGCACCTACTCCAAGACTTCTGCCTCAATGTCCTGCTCCAATTCAGACATGGGTAAGGGTAGGAAAGGAACCCACTAGGAGGAGAGAAACCCCCTTTTATAAACAATGGACGGGCACTCATAAAAATACCCATTACATCCCAATATGCCTAAAAATACTCCCACATCCTTCTCCACTCAATTCACAACAAGAATAAGCTTAGGACCTCGAGGGCTCGGTCCTAGTAGGGGGATACTGTTATGGCCTATGCCCCCAATAAACCCATATTAGTCCCCACAACCACCCGCACCTTTTCCAGGACTTTCCAACTGTTAAAAGGCTGGAACAATCACTTTCTGCAAATCTGTTGCATCAACCCGAAGTTCTGAAATCCCAAACCTCCATGATTCCGTGACCTAGGTTCTGCTCCTTCATTAAACGACACGCAGGATCATTGCGTACCTCACTCCCTTGTTCTTCTTTTTCTATTAGCCCCTTGTATTCCTTTCTCCCCTTGTCTTTACTCGGCAAAAGATAGTACAAGGATTAGTTATATGTATATAAGCTGTCAAGCTTTGGGAATGCCAAGGATGCGGATAGGTACAGCCAAGTCCTGCAGGCCAGAAGTAGTGGCTTTGGCTTCAACATACTCGTGCATTGCACCCTACTTGCTGTGCGTGCCACCAATTTGGGACAGAGGAAGTACTTGGGGGGTGCCAAAAGTGCTGGCCTGAGTAGAGGACTTTACAGAGGAAGGATGTTAAGTCCGCATGTCAGGCGCTTAGCTAATACTTCCAAAAGGGCTTATCCGGATTAGCGTAGAGGTCCGTGAAGGAACCGAAGGCCGAGAACGGAGGTCGGGAACGGGCGACGGACGGGGACGGGAGCGTCAGGAGCTTAGGGTCGGTCGCGGATTGGTTCTATCCGGTCACTAAGGTGTTCGAGGTCGAAGGGACTTGGCTTCAACTTATGTGTTGCGCCCTCCTCGATCGTCTGTCCCTAATTTCGGAAAGGAGACGGGAGTTTACCGGAAATGAATCGGAAACTAGAGGGTAGACTAAGTCGATATTCGTACTGGCGAACAGTCTAGTTGACTGGGAGACTATATACATGTGACTATCCTTGTACTATCTTTTCTGGTCATAAAACAAGGAGAAAGGGAGTACAAGGGGTCAATATAAAGGAGAAAACAAGGGAGTGAGGTATGCGATGGTCCTGCACGTCGGTTATCAAAGTATTGAGTCCTCGGTCGGGAACAGACTCAGGGACGGTGTCTCGGTTCGTGACGGAAATGGACACGGGAACGCGGTATCTCAGACGGACGTGTCAGGGACAGGAACCATGGAAAACAATCCTTCGTTTCGGTCGGAAAGGTCTCGGAAACAGAGGTGGGTGGTTGTGGGGGTTAGTATGGGTTTGTTGAAAGCATGGGCTATAACAGTATCCCCTCACTAGGACCGAGCCCTCGAGGTCCTAAGCTTATCTTGCCGTGAATAGGGCGGAAAAGGACGTGGGAATGTTTTTTAGGCGTTTGCACGTAATGGGTGTTCTCCGAGCGCCCGTCCGATCCTTCATATATAAGGGGTTTCTTTTTTATGTCATTTTCCCCTTTGTTTCCTCCCCATGTTGGACCTCGCGCAGGATGTTGCGGCGGATGTGTCGGAGGAGATGCATGCCCTGAAGGCCGGGTACGAGGAGCAGGTCCGTCTTCTGGAGGAGAAGCAGTCCTGGCAGGTGGAGGCCGCTCGGAAGGCTGAGGCGGAACAGAAGGCCAAGGCTCTGAGGTTGGCGGAGGACCGGCGGCTGAAAGAGGAGGAGGAGAGGAAGGAGAAGGAAAAGGCCTGTGCCATCGAACAGGAGGCGTTGCTTCTGGAGCGTAGCCTTTTACTAGCACAAGAGAATGAAAGTTCGGAGGAGGACGAGGACGAGCCGATTTTTGGGGGTTCCGAAGACTCTTTGTCGGACCACCGTTTGTCCATGGGTCCGGAAACTGTTCCGTCACCGTCCAGGGGGTATCCTGGAGGTTGTTTGGTACCTGTGGTTGGGCCCGGTTCTGCTGCATTGAATGCGGACCGGAAGCATCGGGAGCGCAGGGAGGAGGGGGCTCGTGTTTCCACGGCGTAGAAGGCCCACGAAAACCAGGTGGTTCGTGCGGCACGGGTGGTTGGAAAGGAGGTGGGTCTTGGACCCTTTGAATCCAGTCGTCGGGCGTTGACTTGATATCATCCCGATCTGTATCAGACCGTCACTCCGGAGTTTTCTTCGTTTCTGAGGATGGAGCCCTGCAATTTATGTCGCAAGCGGGAGAAACCGTGCGAGTGGATGACATCGGCGAAAACTTGTGTCCCCTGCCAGACCAGTCGGGTGCGGTGTGAGGTGGACGGAGTGCCGGTTGTAAGAGGGGTGGCTGCGAGGAAGTGGGGGCGGGAGGAGAAGGATGTTCCTGAAGCATCTTCTTCTAAGAGGCCTAGGGTGGATGTGGTGATCTCTCCTCCCCCAAAGGTCGGCTGTGCGGAAATCGTGGCTGCCCTAGGGTTGATCCGGGGTGCTCTGGGCGGTATGGACACCCGTCTTCGAGCTCTTGGAGCGGACGTCAAGAGGCTGTCCGAAGCTTCCGAGATGCGGAACGCCATCCAGACTGACAATCGAGATCGTCCGAAGTGGAACTGTCGGTGCGGTGGTCTTGCTCCAGCTCCTCATGCGACAGGGGATTGGACGGAATCGGATCCAGGCGTGGAGGGTGTGATGCCTAAGGCAGGGCGGTCCGTTAATCCGGTCGATCTGGTGTCGGGGCCAAGTGAGGAAGGAAAGGGCAAGGGGGTGGATTTGTTCCACCATTACGATCCTTCCAATCCCGATCTTAATCATCCTCTGTTCTACGGCGATGACTAGGGTTGTTCGTAATTTGTTTGAAAATATTATTAATGGTTCGTGGCTGGATTTGTGGTGGTCGTAGCAGTCGAGGTGGCCTTGGTCGTGGTTGTTGTGGTGTTGTCACTAGGACAGGGTCGGAAAAAACTTGGGGGTGTCCTGCAAAATGCGAGTTTGGTAGTAACCGTATCAAGGTTTTAGTGAATTTAACTTGTTTATCAACAAAGGTCTAGGCTAAGCAAGAGATCTACAAGTGGTACTGCTTATCTAAGGGGCGGTACGGTTTTGAGGGTCATGATTTCCTGAGTGGAAATTTCTCGGGGGTCGAATTTGAGCGCTACGGCTCAGGTACCAAGAATCAGTTCGGACATAGGCTAAACAAGTAGTACTCAATACCCTATCGATCGTTGGATTGCGGTGGGTGAGCGTGTGGTGTCCGGTAACTAGAATCTGACGGATTTTCAGAGGTCATGGTCAAAACTTATCGACGGATGGTCATGGGTGTTCGGGAACTGAAGAGAGTGGATGCGTTGTTTGTTTTGCTCCGTGGGCACTGTCAACTTGTTCAACGCGAACGACTGGCGCTGGAGCCGGAGGCCTGTGCCTAATCTTTGGATTCCAAGGCGTCCGATGCTTCAGATTCCTCCTCGACTTCTTCTGCTATGGAGGCTGCGCGTCCTTGGGTGACCGTAGTAGGGGATTTCGGGCATTCTTTGGCTGTGTGACCCAATCTACCGCAGAAGAGGCAGAGGTTTAGTTCAAATTGGCGTTGGCATTCTTGTGGCGTAAGTTTTCCG
Source organism: Chroogomphus rutilus (assembly GCA_003314275.1). Classification (NCBI taxonomy): domain Eukaryota; kingdom Fungi; phylum Basidiomycota; class Agaricomycetes; order Boletales; family Gomphidiaceae; genus Chroogomphus; species Chroogomphus rutilus. Next base: position 2,621 of record QLPI01005166.1, on the reverse strand, counting down.
TCTTTCCCTAATCTGGACGATAGGTCCGTAGTAGTCCTGCTGCCACTGGATGGGGTCGTGGGTTGGCCTACATTGGCCATCTTATTGCCCGTGTTAGGGGCCGAGTACGTGGTCATGGGGGTTCTTCCTCTATCGTATGGGCGGTCGAAGTTCCGGTTTGAGGCGGATTCTCTGGCAACTTCTGATCGATGTTCCCAGTAGCAGGCGTCGATGGACTGGGACAGGAGGCAGAGTTGGAGTAGGGAATGCGGTTTTCCTACTCTGGAGATCTCGTCCTTGATCCTCCGGGAAAGTCCATTGTAGAATTGCCGACGGAGTGCGGCGTCGCCCCAGTGGACGCGGGTGGCTAGTTGGTTGAATTCGACTACATAATTCGTGATGCGCTGGTTGTCGCGCATGCGGAGGTTTTCGAGGTCCGCTTCGGCCTCTCCTTCCGGGTCATGGGGTCCAAAGTTGGTCTTGAGTTCAGAGATGAACTCGTCATAGTCGTAGAGCCAGTCTGGCTCGTCGGGGGCGGTGAGGGCTGGTTCAAACCAGTCCAGGGCGGTACCGGTCAGGTACGATAATACATAGGTTACCTTGGTGCTGTCAGAGTCGAAAGCGTCAGGGCGGTCATGGAAGTTCAGCATACACTGCACTAAAAAGGCTTGTAGTTTCCTCGAATCGGATCCGTCGAAAGGGTCCGGGTCTCGAACCTTGGTGGCACGGGGGGCTGATCTTCTAGGGGAGGCCAGATTACTTGCTAACATAGTGATAGCCTGGGCGAGGTTGGGCACATTGTTTGGCCCTAT
>QLPI01005160.1:0-16050 GCA_003314275.1 Chroogomphus rutilus | reverse complement strand
CCCCCCACCGTTATTTCAAAATACATGTCATTTTATTTCGTTCTCTTACTACCCTTCTATACTGTGTTTTTTCTACATGTCTAGTCTACGTATTTCTAGACTCTATTCATTATACTATGTTGTTCAACTGTGTTCCTCAATATCTGTACCTTTTGGTGCTTGCGCGCCATATGACTGGTCAATGATGTCCCAGATTCCGAGATTCTGCCTGCCCCGAGCACTCCGGGCCGCTGTTTACTAACATATACTTCCCAGCGTCGTTTTCCCAGCTGTAAAGCTTGGTTGGGAAGGTGAAAATCGGACAAGAACGGTGGTAAAAGGTCAAATTCATGCGATAACCTCGCATTCTTTCAAGACCACGTTGGGGATGCTATCCTCTCCTCGGGCCTTGAAAGTGCTGGCTTTGTTGATTCGGGGGGTGACAGCAGAGGGTAGGTGTCAGACTCTTCGGGTAGATTGGGGAGGTTGTGCGGGTGGGGTGGAAAGAACAGGTCCGTGAAAAAGGCTGCCTTATCAGCATCTGTGTGCACTTCTGAAACTATCTGACCGTTGGCCCCCTTCTTGAAGAGGGAGGGAAAGCGTGGGCGGAACCCGTCGAAAAGAGGGTTTTTCGCATATTTGCCGGCCACCCATACGTCCTTCTCCTTAGCCTCTTCAATCCAGCCCTACCAGTGATCCGCTTTGGCCTTGCGGAGGGCTGAGATGTACGTGTTCCTGGCACGGTTTGAGGCGTGTTTGCTATCCTCCCAACTGGCTGTAAATCTGGCGCGAAATTCGGCTCTGCTCTTACGTGCGTAGTCATGAGAGCTGAGTGAGGTTTGGGTTCCACCAGCGCTTGGAGTAGGGGGTGGACCGCGACACAGGGACGGACACCGTATTGATGTCTTGAATTGCGGTTGTAAGCCGGTCTACGAAGCTGTCAGGTTCGAGGGGTGGAGGGGAGCGGGGCACTAGGGAGACCGGACTGGGCGAGGTTCTCAGTGAGCATCTGTCGAAATTTGAACCAGTCTGCATTCCTGAAGTTGCACCCTGGGATGGTTTGGCGTCTGTTGAACTTCACATCTATTCATGTGTGAGTGGGCAGATGGTCCGCACATGGGAGGTGGTCGTCAGCGGAGGTGTCGCAGAACAGAACTCGGTGGGTTAGGTCAGAGTCGCAGAAGAAGAGGTCGAGGGTGTTCCACGTTCGATGGGAGTCAGATTGAAAGGTGGGGGTGCACACAGGGAGTTGGATTTCCGTGGGGTGCTGAGCGAGCAGGTGCATAAAGAAGTCGGTGTCCCTGCATCTGCACCGCCGAGCTTGATTTGGGTCCAACCATAACGGATTGTGCTTGTTGAAGTCTCCGGCCCAGATGGAGGAGGAGCCGTGTCTGGTAGGTTTTTCAGAGTAACAGGATTGTAGGTGTAGGAAGGCAGTGCCAGTATCGGGGGGGGTTGTAAATGTTGGAGATGTCAATATTGGTGTTTGCTTGTGTAATTGAGAGTGCCGAGATGACATGCGAGGCAATATGAATCTGAGCAAAAGAGTTGGAAGTCAGATTGGCTGAAATCAGTATAAGAGAATGAGGAAGGTTGTGGTCATCTGGATCCTGGATGGGGTATAGGTTTTCCCAGTGCTGGGACTCTAGCGTAAGTTGGGACCTGGGGTAAATGTAGGGCTCTTGGATCAATATCAGGTCCCAGTCTTGTGGGTCGGTAGTGTTGATGAGTGAAAGGGTGACGTCCTTGGAATGCTTGCAGTTTTGTTGCTTTATCCGTAGTCTGCTATGGGGTGAGCTTTCGGGCATCGGGGACGGTGGGGACGATGGGGGGAGGTAGCAGGGATGTAGTTAAATTCGGGTGGGAGGTGGAAGGCGTGGGAATACGAGAGGGCGGGCCTCATGGGTTTTGCCCGGGGTGTAGTCTGCATCTGCGAAGGTGAAAGGTGTATAAGATTCAAATTTGCCGGTAGTATATTCATCCTTTTGCGCTTGCGATTCGAACGCGGCCTTTGCAGCCTGGCAGGCTCCGGTCCAGCTGGCATGCTCACCCTGACAGTTGGTGCACTTCGGCTTGTCTACGTGGCCCCTCTACCCTGCGGGAAATGGGCGGTCGTGAGCGCATGTGTGGTCGGCTGTACTATGTGGCCCGGAGCAGCGGCCGCATCGTGCCTCCCCAGTACACCCCGTCGCTCGGTGGTCCTACTCTTGGCACCGGAAACATTGGGGGGGTTGTCTTGACATGAAGAGGCATACGGTGAAGATGATGCCTTCAATGACAATGCCGTTTGTAATCGCGACATTGGCAGCGGCGTTGGTCTTGTAGCTGATCATGAGGGGGCCTCGCTAGTCTTTTCTCGCGCTTCAGGGCTGTTGATCCAAGCTAAGTTGGCAATCTGTTTGCCCTCGGGCGCGTTGTCCGTATTGCGCGATTCATATTCCTGGATGGCATCTGTGAGGCTGTCCCGCTCAGACCAGACGTTGGTTGAGGCATTGTGTACAATTACAGGGTAGGAACGCTGGGGGGTAGTGGCATGAGTGTCAATGTGCTTAACCCAGTGTTCTGCATGGGCCCTAGCTAGGCTTGCATCGTCTGCCGTCTTGAATGTGAGCGCTATATTGCCCGCGATAGACTTCGTTATGCGGCTCAATGGGTGAGGTGTCAGGGGGGTGACGTTCGGGAGCGTCTCGAAGTAGTTGGTTGTGAGATCGTTACAGGACTACCGGCTCCCAGGTGTGGATTAGGGCATCCTTCGCTGTGTTTTTAAGTGACACGAAACTCTGTTTATGCTGCATCTCGGCGAGCATTTTCTGCTTCTGTGGGGAAACCGGGTTGACGTTCCTTACAAGGCCTCTTTTGACTGCGGAGGCATATGACGCCGTCATTGCTTTGGCGGGGGCTGCTGCGGATGGGCTAGATGTCATTGCGTGCTTCAGTTCCTTCACTGCATTTTGAAGATCGGTGTTTGAAGCCGGTCTGTGCTCGCGGTGGAGAGTGGCCGCCTCGTGGAGTAGTCTGGTGATGGCTATAAGTTGCTGAGCCCCTTCCTTACCTACGTTCCAGGAGGACGGGCCACGCTTGAAGTCCCCGAACGACTCGAGGGCAGTGGCTAATGCAGAGATTGCACTCTTGTTGGCTTCTGTGATTCCTTTGTGATTCAATATTGCTACTGGGTTTCCCGGGGCCGCCGTTGGCGAGCGAACGGGCATGGCCTGGTTAGGCGCTAAAATTCCGAGGCCACGCGTTGCAGACGCGGACCGCCCTTGGACACCGTCAACCAAAATTCCCACGGTCGGACTGGCCAGTTCCTGCTTCTCAGACCTAAGGAAAGGCCCAAGACAGCTAACTCTTCTTTTCTTTACACCCAACCCCTTTTTTTACACCATCTCCACTTCACCCCAGCCTCCCACACACCCTCACACCCTCGAACATGCCCACTGCCGCATGCCATATGACTGGTCTATGACGTCACTGGATCTGGAGATTCTGCCTACCCCGGAGTGCTCCGCTGTTTACTAACAAATACTTCCCAGTGTTGTTTTCTCAGCTGTAAAACCTGGTTGAGAAGGTGAAATTCGGACAAGAACGGTGGTAAAAGGTCAAAGTCATGTGATAACCTGGCCGTCGTTTCCGAAACGACAACGCCCGAGCAAGATATAACCTAGGTAGCTTGTTGTATCCACCATGTGGCTTCCTCCCACCTGTTACAGCAATCAGTTGCAGGGTATCGCCTTTTATACAACTCAGTTCATCGCTCGCATCATCTGAGTCTATCGGCATTCGTCAGCACCAAGACATGTCACTCGGAATCCCGAGTCACTCGTATCCTCTGCTTTGGACTTCCCACTACCGAAATCCTTTCTCCTGCACCACCCATATTGCTCGGCTCCTGTTTTTTTTTTTGTAACGCAATGTTTCCGGCAAAATCTAACAACATGTCAGTGACAACCGAGCCCTTTCTGATCTTCAAACAAATGAGCTTCGACACGTAAAACTATTGCATGGAGGGAGTCACATTCGAGTACCATTTTCAACTCCCGAGTTGAAAGACGCACTCGCATGTGATTCCCTCCAGGCAATAGTCGTACGTGTTGAAGCTGATATCAAGATGCACAAGAGAGCAAGGGGCTTGATTGACGACTCACTTGTTGTTAGATGTTTCCGGAAACATCGCGTTACAAGAAATAGGAGCAAAGAAATATGGGATGTGCAGGAGAAAGGTACTGGATAGAGGGGAGTCAAGAGCAGAAGGTGCGAGTGACTTGGAAATCTTGGGAAAGTTGTCTTGGTAGATAATGACCAGATTAAGAGTCTGGGGTGTGGAGTGAAGACTTGTCAAGACTTTCTGCCAATTTAGAAAACAAAAACAATAAAGTCAAAATTTCCCTGATTTTCTGACTGATAGATAAACACAAAGTGTGATCACAATTGTTGTTACAATACATAAACTAAATTGTATACAAAACACAGGCAGGAGAAACATTTGAGAAATGAATACAGGAGGAATGCATCATACATGACATCAGATAGATGAAATATATTTTACAGAGATTAGGGGAAGAAAAAGGCAATGAAAAATGATAGAGTACATACATATGAGCTATGTGCCTTAAATGTAAACATATTTATGAGGATGGTGGCTGGCCAGGCCTGTGCCAGTCCTACAATACTATGTTGAGGTTAGGTGCAAATCAGAAAAAAAACTCAACAATGGTGCTAATAGACTTTGGACTTGAAGGAAATAGTAGATAGCAATAGAGATTGATTTGTTATATAGGAAATGGAAAATTGGAATTGTTCCATTGATGTATAATGGATAGATTATAGTTTTGGTGAATAAGTGCTCATAGGTGCATGAGCCATCAATATAATTCTCCAATATTAATTCAGTACCTAATACAAATGTTCTGATCTTTTCACATATAATAATATATTAGGCAAGTAATAGCCAGTATTAAATTCCATTTTTAGAGATTAGAGAATGCTCCCTAGGATTTCTAGTCATTTTATGAACTAAATCGGCTTGAAGAATCCAAACCTCTCCTCTCAAGAAAATTACATTTAATTCAGTCATAACTTGACAACCAAAAAAAAATATGATAATTTTTTGGCTGGCCAATTAAGGGTAGTTACCTTAGCAACTAACTCTCAATTATCAAACAGTTTGAACCTATGAAAACCCTTAAAAACATCAATGTTTTCACCTATCAATATGTAGACCCATAGTGCACAATAGCATTGGTATCAATTATCTAATATATGAAATTGACACCAAATTCCTGGCTCAAGTTCTCAGTCCATAATGTACAACAAATTCCTGGGCTTATATAATAAATAACCCAACTATTCATTTCAGCCCACTCAGCCCAACTCCACTCTCGCTCACGATTCAACTATACGCCCTCAGCCCATGGACTATATGCACCTCATGTATCTGTCTTAGCATCACATGCTCCTGTCAATTCACTCCACCCATTTACATCACACTCCATATGCTCGCTATTCCATTCCATCTTCATTTATGTTGAATATCCTTTCACTTATGTACTGCTCCACTTTCATTTATTTGCAATTCCATTCAGTCTCTTATATCCGATCTGCTATTACATTCCTCAAGGTAACTCCATTGGGAATTGGAGTGACATGTCACTCCCCAATGTCACGGAGGAGATCATTATTTGGGGCATAGTATTTCCATTCTCGCTTTTCACAATCCTTAGCTTTCTCATTCTATTATAGGAATCTATTCAACTCCTATTAGATTTGAAAGTAGTATAAAGATCTTGTACTTCGGTAGTTCAGTCCTCAGTCAGATGATCAACCTTGATTTTCTACTAGTTAATTCTCTCTCTTGCCTTTCCGAAATTAGGGCCTGTGCAATCTGGTGGGTGCAACACATAAGTTGAAGGTGCACCCTACCCAAACCTTGCCATTGAATATCTTTGGGAGATCTTACTTATAATTACAATTACATCATTCCTTCACATCATAACAGATGGACACATAAGTTGAAGGTGCACCCTACCCAACCCTTGCCATTGAATATCTTTGGGAGATCTTACTTATAATTACAATTACATCATTCCTTCACATCATAACAGATGGACAACCAGGAAAGGCAGAGAATATTGAGATTGTGAGGGATGTTAAAATTGTGACATCAGAGGAGGAGGAACAAGGGAAGATTGAGAAGGATATGCAGGATGAAGAAATGAAGAAGAGGTGAACTTCTTCAGAAGTGTGGGGAACAGAGCCTACTTGGAAGTCAGAAAAGATCAGGAATCAGGACTCAAGCAACAAAATACTTATCACAACAACAACAGCTGTTCCTGAAAAGACAACCAAGATAAAAATACTCAGGAATTTCTTCGAAGCAATTGCATCTCCAGAAGGGTCAAAATGGCATGAAGCTATGGACTACAAACTTTCAAAACTCGAGGAAATAAACACATGGGTTGAGATAGAGGAGAAAGAGATTCCAAAGAACTCACACATTTTACTGGGTATGTGGGTGAATACAGTGAAGAACCTGGAAGAAGGAGAAAAGAAATTTAGGTCGAGATGGGTGGTGTGCAGTGACCTACAAAAGAAAAACATCTCCTTGGTCAACACTTTTGCCCCAGTATCCAGAATATCTTCCCTCCAAATCCTGCTAGCACTTGCAACTGTCAAAGACATGAGGATCTTTGCATGGGATGTAGACTCAGCTTACTTGTATGGCAAACTCAACTATGACACATATATCAAGCTCCCAGATGGATACAGCAAACCAGGTATAGTCAGGAAGCTAAAAAAAGCCTTGTATAGGTTACCAGAAGCAGCTCAAGTTTGGTGTGAGGATCTTGAGGCAAAACTGAAGACACTAGGATTTAAGGCACTTGGAAGTGATACAGGTGTCTTCTTCAGAGAAAGGGTCGAAGGAATCACAGCCATAGACACGCACATGGATGATCAAACAGGAATATGTCCTAATGAGAAAGAAGAAGTGGATTTGAAGGAAGGAATCAAAAGTTTCTACAAAATCAAAGAGAAGGACACATCAAAACCCTCCCTTCAAAGTTCTTGGTATCTTAGTCAAAAGGGATACATACCAAGGTACTCTCAAACTCTCCCAGCCAGAATTCATTGACACAATGCTGGATAAATTTGGAATGGTGGATTGCAATATTATAAGCACCCCAGTTGATAAAGGGTCACACTTATGAGACAACGATGATTTTCCTTTCGAACGCCCAAAAGAATACCAAGCTCTCACTGGATCGCTCACATATGCTGCAATGTCAACCCATCCTGATATTGCCTATGTTACACAATTCCTATTGCAGTCCAATAAGGCACCCACTCGATGAGATTGGAATGCAGCAAAAAGGGTCTTGAGATACCTAAAAGGAACCAGGGAAATGGGTATAGTCTACAAAAGGGATTCTAAGACAGGGGGATACAAGAACAAGCACCTGGATCCTTGGGGATTTTGCGATGTGAATTACACAGAAGATTCATGCAATTGTAAGTCCACCAGTGGGTATATATTTATGTTTGCTGGTGGCCCCATTGCATGGAAGTCAAAGAAACAGGCCTCTGTCATGCTCTCCACCACTGAGGTGGAATATTATGTACTGGGTACCCCATGTCAAGAAGCAATCTGGTTGAGACAGTTATTTGAGAAATTACGGTTGCCTAAGAAAATCCCCCTCACATATACTCTGATAACACAGGAGCCGTTGCCCTCTCCAACAATCCTATTTTTCACAGCCGATCTAAACATATCGATATACAGTGACTCACAAAACTGAGTCAATGTTTGGTGCTTTTGGAATATTCATTGAATAGCTTTGAGTGTAAAACATATATGAAAAAGGTGTTGGTTCATCAAAGAAAAATCTGATCAGGGTTATGCAACCATTAAAAAATTATGTAATTCCGGTCAGGGGTGATGAAGATATGGGCAATCCAAATCAAGGGCTCATTGACTCAGTTTTGTGAGAGGGTATCAGAGAAATAGTAAGTTGCAATTCTAGTACTTGGCATTGCCCCCCTTGGCCTCAATTACTGCCTCAAGTCTTCTAGGTATACTCTCTATCAAATTCTGACACACCTCTGGTGGTATGTTATTCCATACCTCCTCTACTCTCTCCCAAATTTTCCAAACTCCCTTGGGTGGTGTTGGATACTCCTTAAGCCTGTTTTTTTGCATGATCCCAGAGGTGCTCAATAGGATTCAGGTCTGGAGACTGTGCAGGCCAGTCAAGGAGAGTGATATTGTTGTTTTCCATCCAGTTCTTGGCCTTTTTTGACTTGTGCTTTGGGTCATTGTCCTGTTGAAAAATTACCTGTTCCTCAGGAATTCCACTTTCCTCCAGGCTGGGCAGCAGGTGGTCCTCCAAAATGGACACAAAATTATCAGCATCCATCTTCCCCTCAATCTCTGCAAGCTGGCCAACACCATTCCATCCCATACACCCCCATACCATAATGTTTCCCCCTCCAAACTTGACTGTCCCCCATACCTCTCTCTCAATCAACCCCTCCCCCTTCTGTTCCCAGACCCACTGCCTCCCATCTGACCCAATTTTGGTCTCATCTGACCAAATGTCTGATGAGATTATGAGCAAGTGTGCAGTAGGTTTGAGAATTTCTTAGGCAGTCTATTTATTTATCTCCTCAGTGTAGTCAACCACTGGTGTATATTTAAGAAATATACCTATTTATTTATCTTACAGAATAAAAATGAATGGGAAAATTAGTCCAGACACTACAGTAATATACTATACAACTCACCTCCTCAGTGTAGTCAACTACTGAGGAGGGAAGTATGTGCGAGTGATGTTTCACTCGCACATATACTAGAGCTGGCTCCTGACCCTATCGAAGGTTTAAGCCAGGCTACCGGTCCCTATCCAGGGAGCCGGCCACCCAGCTCACGCTATGCATAGGCAAGCACCTGTAAGTAGCATACAAGTAAACATACAATATCTCCCTCAATATTAAGGGTAAAAATACAGAAAAATGTTCGAAAAATAAAGAATTGAAAGGTGCACAGTTCAATATCAATTTCAAATAAAAGCGTGAATATATTGTGATTGGTCTCTCAGGGGTAGGGTGTATATATACACCAACAATGTCCCTCTTCCAGTCCTCTACAGTCCACTCTCTGTGCTTCAAAGCAAAGGCTAACCTCAGCTGTCTATGCCTTGCACTGAGGAAGGGCTTTTTCTTCTTCACCACAGCCTTGAATGAATGTTTCCTGAGGAGTCTTCTGACTGTTTCTGAGGAGACTGGGTGGAGGATAATTGTATTGATGTGTTTGGTGACCTGAGTAGCATTGGCAGCTCTGCCAGTAGCAATTTGTGATAAAATAGAATGTTGATCTCTAGAGGAAAGCTTGGGGGGACGACCTCCAGAGGGGCAGGGCTGGTTGGGATGGAGAGTTCTGAGAGTCCTGGATACTGTATACTGGCTGAGGCCAAGTCTTGAGGCAATAGTGTGAGTGGAATGACCATGAGAGGCCAAGGAGAGGATGTTCTCTTTTTGAGCAGAGGAAGTGGGGTGCATTGGAGTGTAGTGAAGTTCTGGACATGTTGGAGGGGACTAAATACCTTAAGTTGAGTTCTCATGAAATATAAGGTTACCATAGTAACCATCTATCAAGGGTTGCATGTTATATAATAGATGGAGCATCAGATTCTGATTGTTCTGACACTATCTTACAAAACTGAGTCAATGGGCCCTTGATTTGAATTGCCCATATCTTCATCACCCCTGATTGGAATTACATAATTTTTTAATAGTTACATAGCCCTGATCATATTCTCTCTTCGATCTACCAATATATTTTTCATATATGTTTTACATTCAAAGCTATTCAATGAATATTCCAAAAGCACCAAACATTGACTCAGTTTTGTGAGTCACTGTAAGATGGCATTTTATCAGGGATCTTATTCATAACAAGGCAATCTGTACTACACACATACCTGGAACAGAAAATGGAGCTGACTTCTTGACAAAGGCCTTCACTTGTTTCAAACACAAACGATGTTTGCAGTTGTTGGGTATGGAATAGATGATTGGAACTGAGGGGAAGTGTTAAGAATACACGGTTGTACATCACGTAGTTCCATCATCTCCCCAACAACTGGCCCCTTCTATTTCACCACCGAGCCCGCTAAGACTTGTACCTGGCCCAGCTTTTGGAGTTATTATAAGAACACTTTCTTTCGTTCTTATTTTTTCTTTGTTGTTCTATTATACTACTTTACCATCCCTCCCTTCCATATTGTTAGTGCCACATAGTCCTGAGTATAAGTAGCACTGTCCATTTCCTTGTCACGTCAGTCTTTACCTCTAGAAGACTGAAGTGAGTACTTAATTTATACATTTAAGACATGTAAAGACTTATCTTTGTTACTTAGCTTTCATCTCTAGGTAGATATCCAAATATATGGGTCTTTACCTCTAGAAGACTGAACTTTCATTTCTAGAAATCTTGACATACCTCCACATGATTCTTCATACCTTATTGTTCTGCATTCTTTATGCCACCCTGTTCCACATCTTACTTCTTAACCTATATAAGTAGTGAATGTATGTAGATAATTCCTCACTCTGAATATCAACTTGGTTTCCTCCTCTTGTCTTCCCTTCTTTCATCTAAAGTCCCTTACTCAGGCCAACACTCTCGGCACTCTCCCAGGTCTATCTTTAGTCCAAATTAGTGTCATGCATGGAAGAGCAGGTTGCAATGCATGAGCACATTGAAGCCAAGCCACCCCGATTGGTCTGCAGGACTTGACCGACTCCCGTCCACACTATCGGCATTACTGAGACTTAACAGCATCAATGAGTATAGGCTTCAATTTCTACTAATATATTTGATAACCTTCCAGAGCTTGTTGATGTCACATCTCAACATCAAGATGAGCTTGAACATTATCTTGCTAATGATGTGGAGAATGTAACAGATGCTCTCAAATGGTGGTACGAGAGGAGGTCCACTTGTCCCTGTCTATCACATATGGCCCAAGATTATCTGTCTATTCCTGGTAAGTAACTTTTTATTAAATTATTTGTTATATTCATTCAATTCTAATAAAAATTTAAAGCTACAACTGTTGCTGTTGAATGTATATTCACCCAAGGCCATCTTGTTTTGCCCTATATTCAGAACCAACTTTCAGCTCAGATAACTCGAGCCCTTATGTGTATTGGATCTTGGAGCACACTTGGTTTGGTGAAGGATGCTGATACTGAGGCTGCATTGGGGGATGAGGTCACCGATCCTGAGGAGGAGTGCACTATCAGTTGGGATACTATTATGGGTAATATTCTATAAATTCTGAATTTTGATAATAAGAAAATATATAAAATTTCAGTATTGGGTCAATTTATACCCATTGTAGGTGGTGGGTAAGTGCAATACCCATTGTGGGTTGTTTTGGAACCCAAGAAGCTGTGGCAAAAATTTGGTGTTAACCAAGGCAAGTCAAGTTCTCCAATAAGATGTAGGAGGATAACAAAATACACCTGCACAGGCCATTTTTATGGAGAACCCAATTAAGAAATTATACACCGGAGATTCACATAATCTATTATCACAAGAGTATTGCAATAAAGGTTTAATGAAATCTCACATAGCCATGCAAAATGTCTTTATTGACTCTGATCTGGGTCATTTGTCCAAAGAGAATGTTTAAGGGGGGTCTTGTCAGGTGCCTTGTCTATTACATATAGAATTAATAGTTTAACAGTGTTAAACTATTACACTGTTAAACTATTAGTTCTAGACTGGTTGAGATTTATTTCCACTTTTCTAATTTTTATCTGATTTAGTTCTTTCTTAGTTTTTATGAATTTTAAGTTATGAGGGTAACCTGCCACTTCAGTAGCAAGGTTAAGGTTTACTCTTCAGAATAAACCTTATCAACAAGTCTTTGGACTTGTTGTAGAATATGGCTTCTAGTCTTTGGACCAGTTACCTAAGCAGACTTCGGTCTACTTATGAGAGTGCTGCTGGCACTTATTCAATCCTGTGGATTAATATGGGTGAAATAGATTGTTATTTTACACTATATAACTAATTCCTTCATGAAGCTTGTGGAGGTGTTCAGAAAGTATTGGAATGCTTTGGAAGCCTGTGGAGTCATTGTGTCACCATTGTGTCTACTTTTACAATAAAGAAGTATAATATTTCCACGACTGGTACTTTTGTGACTGATAATGTCACAAAATATTACTTTTATGTAAGCCATGCTTCTGGACTGACTGTTTATGTAATTAGTATTATATAAGTCCAGGAATTCATTGTACATTGTGGACTGAGAACTTGAGCCAGAAATTTGGAGCCATTTTCATAGGTTTGAATATTTGATTCTATAGTTGTTGTGGCTTGCAGATCCATACATAGAAAGGTGAAAATATGCATATTTTTATGTTTATCCATTGGCTCAATATTCTTGCAAATCAAGAGTTAATTACTGGAGGTATTTCACTCTTGATTGGCCTGCCAAAAATATCATTATATTTTTTGTTGCCAAGATATGGTGGATTTAAGTGAATATTTTTGTTAGGAGAGGTTTGGACTTTGCAGACCGATTAAGCTCGAAAAAATGACCAAAAATGACAGGGGGCATTCCCAATTCCCCAACATGGGTCATGGGTAAAAGTAATACCTGTTGAACCCACAGGTAAAAGCAATACCCATTGAACCAGTGGATACCCTTACCTGTACCTGCAATAACCTGCTACCTGTTGGTAAGGGTATGGGTATTCTCAGGGACAGGTGTATAAAATACCCAGGGGTTACCTGTGCCAATCACTACATTCATCCATTCTATTCTTGATCATTGTGGACACCCATATGCTCTGCATACCTTATTGTTCTACATTTCTTATTCCACATCTTGCTTCTTAACTTATATAAGTAGTGCATGCATGTACATACTTCCTCATTCTGGGTATCAACTAGACTTAGGCCCCTTTACCTTCCCTCCTCTGTTAAAGTCTCCTACTCGGGCCAACATCTTCAGCACTCTCCTAAGTTCCTCTTCTGTCCCACATTGGTGGCACACATGGAGAGTAGGGCACAATGCATGAGCATGTTGAAGCCAAAGTCACTACTACCAGCCTGCAGGACTTGGCCAACTCCCACCCGCACCCTCGGCATTACTGAATCCTGACAACAGTGACTACAAGAATGACATAGTAACCTCTACAGGCTTCCAAGGCCCTCCATTCCTTTATATACACTTCCTGTTCAGATAATTGAGAGAGGAAGTAAGGGAATAGGGAAAGCAGCATAGGGGTATATAGGATTGGGAGTATAAGAGGTGGATATTTACATTTCAGAGAGACTGGGAACAAGAAAGTAGATAACTTTAAGTTTCTTTGCAACATGGATGTCCTCCTGTACCCTGTAATTTCAAGATGAGATGAGGGTAAGTTGGACAAAATCAATAACAAAAGTATATGGTTTATAAGACACTTCAAATAAGAGGCCTCTGAAATGGCTTTCAAAGCATTCTCCATGTGCTGAATTGGACCATTCTGGAAGATTGATGCCAAGGTTGTGGGAATCCTGAAAGATGTTTGCACCAAAGTTTTGATATTTATAATAGTTAAAGCTGAACCTGGCCTTTAACAGAGTAGGCCTACATTTTCTAGGAATCCTGTCTAAGATAATGGGTTGGGGAATTGATACTAGTAGTTCTACTAGTTATTGTGATACTGTCAAGTACACATACTGAGTATCCGGTAATTCGGCAATGCCAACCAAGTAAATCAGACTACATCCACGCTCCCATGTCCAAGCCACATGCAAGTCACTTGGTACATTGGTCTTGGATTGGCACACCCACCATCCACATTCCTTGTCCCTATCCCTCATCCACTCTGCCCCATTTACCATCCATTAATTCTACCCCATCCACTCCTTATTCCTCAATCCACCTTACCTTGGGAATTCCTGTCCTTGTTTTATCCTCGGTCGCAACCATTGTTTTATAGTCGGGCACTCCCTATTGTCCTATCCCTGGCCACATTCCTATTATTCTATGTTTTATTGTTCTATCCCTGTTTACATTCCTTCATTCTAATTTTATCCATTGTGGACAATACCCACATGCTCTGCATACCTTATTGTCCCACATTCCTTATTCTACATGTCGCTTCTTAAACCTATATAACTAGGGCATGCATGTACATACTTCCTCATTCTGGGTATTTACTAGGCTTAGGCCCTTCTACCTTCTCCTCCTCTGTTAAGTCCTCTACTCAGGCTGGCATCATTGGCATCCTCCCGAGTACCCTGTCTGTTGCAAATCAGTGGCATGCACAAAGAATAGGGTGCAATGCACAAGTACATTGAAGCCAAAGCCACTACTTCTGGCCTGCAGGACTTGGCCATTCCCATCTGACATCTTGGCATTCCTAAAGCTTGACAGATACAGGACTCATGGCTACAAAATATGTAGTTAATATTTTATATATACAGTAGGGGATAAAACCATTCATGTTATAGCCCATGCTTTCAACAACCCACACTAACCCCCACAACCACCCACCTCTGTTCTGAGACCTTTCCGACCAAAAGGATGAAGGATTATTTTCCGTAGTTCCCATTCCTGACAATTCTGACCGAGAAACCGCATTCCCGCTCCCATTCCCATTACGACCAAGACACCATCTCCGAGTCCGTCTCTGACCGAAGACTCAATACTTTGATAACCGATGTGCAGGACCATCGCATACCTCACTCCCTTGTTTTCTCTTTTATATTGACCCCTTGTACTCCCTTTCTCCTTGTTTTATGAGCGGCAAAGATAGTACAAGGATAGTCGCATGTATATAGTCTCCCAGTCGACTGGACTGTTTGCTAGTACAAATATCGATTTAGTCTCCCCACCTAGTTTCCAATTCATTTCCAGTAAACTCCTGTCTCCTTTCTGAAATTAGGGACAGTGTTAAGTCCGCGTGTCAGGCGCTTAGCTGGCACTTCCGAAGGGGTTATCCGGTTAGCACGAAGGTCCGCAACGGGCCCAAGGACCGAAGGCGGGAATCGGATGGACTACGGACGGGGGCAGAGGTGCCGGGAACTTAGGATAGGTCGCAGAATGGTTCAATCAGGTCACTGGGTGTTCGAGGTCGAAGGGACTTGGCTTCAACTTATGTGTTGCACCCTCCTCGATCATCTGTCCCTAATTTCAGAAAGGAGGTGGGGGTTTACCAGAAATGAATCGGAAACTGGTGGGAGACTAAATCGATATTTGTACTAGCAAACAGTCTAGTCGACTGGAAGACTATATACATACGGTTATCCTTGTACTATCTTTGATGGTCATAAAACAAGGAGGAAAGGGAGTACAAGGGATCAATATAAAGGAGAACAAGGGAGTGAGGTATGCGATAGTCCTGTGCGCCGGTTATTAATGTAACGGAACCTTGATTTCAGAGTCTTCAGAGGGTCGGAATCGCAGAACCTCGGAATGTATGTCGGACATCCGGAAATCAGTTGTTCAGGATTTGGTCAATCGGAAAGGTCCCAGAAACGGTGCGGGTGGTTGTGGGGTTTAATGTGAGTTTGTTTGGCTGCATGGGCCATAACAGACAGACGATCGAGGAGGGTGCAACACATAAGTTGAAGCCAAGTCCCTTAGACCTCGAACACCTCAGTGACCGGATTGAACCATTCCGCAACCGATGTAGAGTTGCTCTAGGTAATGAATACCTAAAAGCCTGCACGCACCGGTCCTTTTCTCTGGCGGGATCTAGCGCAGTCGTTCGGCACAGCTGGAATAGGTTCTGTGACTTGGCAATGTACGAACGGAAATAGATAGTGAACGAAATATGGTGTGATGTGACAGGGATGTGACCTTGATGAGACGCGAATGCATCACGCTGACTAAGGCTTGGACTTTGACTTTGGGACTTGAATCAAATAGTCTAGACGTTTCTAGACTAGCCTTGACTTGGACTTGGAGACTTGACTTGGGGCTTTAACTTGTGAACTTGAACTTGAACTTGAACTTGTTATTACAGAGGTGAGCCAGAGGCCTTTATATACAAAAACCAAGCAAT
>QLPI01005159.1:0-13082 GCA_003314275.1 Chroogomphus rutilus | reverse complement strand
CGGAGCTTGGTATCCGGGGCTTGACATAG
This sequence comes from Chroogomphus rutilus, assembly GCA_003314275.1. NCBI lineage: Eukaryota > Fungi > Basidiomycota > Agaricomycetes > Boletales > Gomphidiaceae > Chroogomphus > Chroogomphus rutilus. The sequence goes on along the minus strand of QLPI01005159.1, from coordinate 13,053 downwards.
TTACTAATAATAAAAAGAAAAGAAATATTCCTATGGCTTGCAGTCTTGTGACTGGTCAAGTCACAAAATATTAATAATATATGGGCCATGCCTCTGGGTGACCTTTATGTAATAGCCATTATATAAGCCCAGGAATTTTTTGTACAATTTGGTTTGAGAACTTGACCTTGGAATTTGATGCTATTTTCTGTTTATTAAGTAATTGGCATCCAATTATGGTTTCTTGTGGGTCCAAACAGAGGTAGGCGAAAAAATATATGTTTTGAGGGTTTTTCCTTGGACTTGGGAGTTTGTTATTTAAGAGTTAATTACCATAAGTAATTCACTCTTAAATGGCCAGCCAAAAGTTATTATATTTTTTGGTAGTGAATTCAAGACTGATTTGATGAATAATTTTCTGAGTAAGAGAGGTTTGGATCCTAATATGCTGATCTGGTTCAGTGGTCCTTCTAATGTCTAATGGGGAATTTCCCAGTCCCCAACAAGGTTGGGGAGTAGGTGAACCTGGGAGGAATAAGGGAATATGTACCTTGGGCTTTATCTAGGGAATGGCACAGGTCACCCATGGGTCAAATGTGGGTGACCTGTACCTGACCCATGGGAAACCTGAACCCATCAACCCATGGGTTTTTTCCCACAGGTCGACGGGTCTCAGATGCATGCCACACCTGTATGGAATATATCATGTACATGGCAGCACATGTGCATATGGGTGTTGCATACATCACGTTAGTCACAGCGCATGTGCATACATCACGTAGGTAGTGGCGCATGCATGTATGGGCATTGCGTACATCGCATTCATTGTGGCGCATGCATGTACGTCATGTATGTCACGTTCGTGGTGTCACATGTGCGTACGGCGTGTTTGTCACATGTGTGTATGGCACATTCATCGCGCTTGGGGTGTCGCATTCATGTCGGCACATGCACGTACACGTAAGTTGCATTCGTGTATGTATAAGTCATGTTCGTGTACATGTAAGTCGCATTCGTGTACGTGTAAGTCGTGTTCATGTACGTGTAAGTCGCGTTCATGTCGGAGTTGATGCCCCAGGTTGGGCCCGGGTGATGGGTGCTTGCGGCTTGACCTGCACCCACACCCAAGGACACCTGACCCAGTGATCCATGTGGGTTGGCCTGACCCGTGCATTTCCCTAGCTCTATCCTTGCCTTTTTTGATGGGCCTGCCTCATTATCATCCTCAAGTGTTTCTTCCTGCATTGTTAAGCACTGAAGTGCCAAGGATGCATGGGCTGAGTACTAATGCAATGGTACTGATGACACAATGCTGGTGGGGGATCGGCCAAGTCTAATAGACTGAACAGATGTGGCTGGCATCAATGTACTTGTATGTTGCACCCTACTTCTATGTGGTCACTGATTTCAGAAAGAAGTTAACTCAGAAGAATGCTGAGTATCTCAGCCCAAGTAAGGACTTAGGACAAGAGGACAGAGGATTGCAAAGTCGATAATTATAATGAAGAAGTACATACATTTATCTATATACTACTTATACTGTATAGTCTAAAAACTGGAGGTAGAAGATGTGGAACAGGATAGAGTAAGGTATGCAAAAGGGATAAGATATGGAAAGCATGTGGAAGCATTGTCCACAATGATCAACAATAGAACAATAGAACATAATCAAAAATGATAGAAACAAGATGTATACAAGAATAAGCAAATATAGAAGGGATGGGATAGAGGGGAATAAACCGAGTGATGAACCAAATATACCAAGCCAAGACCATGTAATAGTGAGGAATGACTTGTCACTGGTGTGTGGGATTAGATCATAGGGATTGTTTGGCTGGTATTGCCGAGTGAACCAAAGCTCGGTGTTGTGTACTTAACAAGCATATCCTCCCTCACCCTTTTCTTCAACCTTGGTTTTTCAGTGACCTTGGGATTCCACTCCTTCACTTTTCCCTTGTTGCGTTTCTGCTTACTTGTCAAGTACACATACCAAGTGTCTGGTAATTTGGCAGTGCCAATCAAGCAGTCAAGCTACGTCCATGCACAAGTGTTCTGTTAGGATTCGGTGATGCCAAAATATCAGTTAAGTCCTGCAAACCGTTTTGGAGTGGCTAGGCTTCAATGTGCTCGTGTGTTGCACCCTGTTGTCCCATGCATGCTACTAATTTGGACAGTAAGGAGTCTCGTGAGGGTGCCAAGGGTGTCAGCTTGAACGAAGGACTTTAGATGAGAAAGGCAGGGAATAGGGTGTGAACCGATTTGATATTCTGAGTGAGGAAATATCTACATACATCCCACTACTTATATAGGTTAAGAAGCAAGATGTGGAACAGGGTGGTGTAAGGAATGGAAAACAATAAGATATGAAAAACCACATGGAGGCATGGTCCACAGTGATCAGAAATAGAATAAGGAATATAAGCGGGATTAGAATAATGGAGTATGGCTGAGAATAAGATAATGAAGTGGTGGGTGAGAATAGAACAATAGAGGATGACCGAAGATAAAACAATAGGGCAGTGGTCAGGATAATGAGTGGCAATCATATGTTTAGGGGAATGGGTGAGGGGATGGAAGGATAGTGAAGGATGAGATGGATAGGATAGGAGAAGAATCCTAGATGATGTACCAGATGTACCAAGCCGGGACCATGTGATAGTGAGAATAATATGGGTAGAGGACAGTCAGTCGGTCGGTATTACCGAGTGTACCGGAGCTCGGTACCAGGGTCTTGACAGTATCCCCTCCTTAGCGGCTGAACCCATGAAGCCGGTGAGCGGGAATCGAATATGAGGCTCCGACGCATTGTCGTGATGTCACAAAGGTTTGGGATTTGGCGCTGGAATGTGTGTAGGGTGCATAAATGCATCTCACCCCTGAGAGGTCAAACTCAATATATTTGATTTTCCTATCAATTTTGGTACTATCTTGTGTGCAATTCATTTCTAAAAATTTCAATATATTCTCTGTATTTTTATCCTCAAAGTTGAGGAAGATATTGTATTACTATCTGTACGATACTTACGGGCGCCTGCCCACGCACGATGCGACGCACGTGGCTGGCTCCCTGGATTGGGACCGGCAACCTGGCTCAAACCTTTGATAGGTTCAAGGGCCGGTTACAAGGTATTTGTGGATGAAACATAACCCGTGCATGCTTCCCTCCTCAGTGTTTGACTACACTGAGGAGGTGAGTTGTATAGTATTATATACAGGGCCTCACAACTGATTTTTCTTTTTATTCTTTCTGTAAGATATTAAATTAGGTATATTTTCTGAATATATAGATAGTGGTTGACTACACTGAGGAGATATTAAATTAGACTGCCAGAGAAATCTTCAATCCTACTGCATATTTGCTCATAATCTCATCAATGTGATCCTTGCTTCCATCAATATGCATATCTCATCACTGTCTACCGCAATAAGATGGGTTACAAAATGGATGAAGACGATGTGCAGAAAGCTGAAATAGAAAGGAACAGGTTGGAGAGGCAGCGGAAGCGAGAGGCTGAGGCCGCCTGAATTGCCGAGCCTGAGGCCAAGAAGAAGGAGGGTGAGGATGCGGCAAAAGTGGCTGCTAGATTAATGGGAGAGAGGGAAGAGACTGATAGTAGAGTGGCTGATGCTACTGTTGAAGCTACCAAGAGGGATCAGGAGGGGTTGGCAAAACAGGTCGGGGACCAGGGCCTCGAGGATGCAACTGAGACAGGACCTCCTCTAAATGTGGGGAAACAGGGTGAGGTTCCTGAAAGTGAGGGTGCTGGTGCCATGGGGGCTCCCAAGGTTTAAGGAAGACCGGGGTCTTTGCTCTGTAAGAGCAGTAGGAGTACGGGGGCAGAGTCTACTAAGAAAACAAACATGAGGAGAGTCCTGGTAGGGAGTAAGGTATGTGAGGGTTTATTGATTTTTATTTATTATTATTATTATTATTATTTGATTTTTTCCCTTTATTAGCCCAAAAAAAAGGCTGACTTGAGAATGGTTGCTGTCTCTCTGTCCTCCTTGCAATCATTCCGAGGAACGTGAGGAGAATTGTCAGGTGAGGAACATAGGGGCAGCGTACGGGTGATGTAACACCTGTCGTGTGAAGTGCAGCCTGGCGGCGCCTTGGCAGCGCAAGGTTAAGAGTTGGGAAGAGGTGGAGTCGGAGAGAGTGTGTGAGGAAGAACAGAGTGAGAGGGAGGAAACAGAAATGGAACAAGAGGAGGAGCAGCCAATGAAGAGGCCGAGAAGGGCCGTCACAATGCGGTCGAGTGAGCAGCCGATGGGTCTGAGGCCAAGTGGTCAATCGATGACTGTGGATGTCCCGCAGCCGGAAGAGTCAGGGTCCTGGTGCATCATTGAGATCTGGGAAGACATCCTGCAGGGGCAGGCAGTGATGACCAGAGTTTTTCTCCGGATGGTGGAGGCAGCTGAGTGCATAAGTCATGCCATGGCCTTGATGGGTGAGGATTGGTGTAGTGGCTCAGGAATTCCAGGCCATACTGGAGTTCTAGAAGAGTCGGGTGGGAGTGGGAGTACGAGAGAGGACGAGTTGAAGGATGATGATGGGGAAGAGGATAAGGGAGAAGATAAGGAAAAGGATGAGGAGATGGTGGTAGATGAGACTTTGAAGGATAACTGAGAATAGGATTTATTGTTTTTTGTTTGGGTGAAAACAAAGGAGTAAAAGCATGTGAAGAAATGAGGAAAAAAAAAAGGAACAACAGTTAGGTCAAGATCAGCATAGGAAAAGAGGGAAGGAATTTCGGGAGATGGATGCTTTTGGGAGGGGAGTAGTTTGAAGTGTTTCTAATTGGTTATTACCTCCCTCTTTAGGTAGACATCCCATAGTCTACCACATGCCAAGGGAATGGAAAGGAGCGGTATGGGAATAGGAACAGATGTGGATGGACGGAAGAGACCCTGGTTGGATGTGCCAAATGGCGCCGCTGACCAAGAGGTCCCAGCTAAAAACTTGCCAGCCATTCTGACATACAAGCATGCACAAGGCAGTTGCATTGACTAGGGCTATTGACAAAGCTTCCAGTGATGGAACAGGATCCTGGGTGAGGCTTTTGGAGCAGTGGCAAGTGCCGACTGGTCTAAGGCCATTGGGATGCACCTAAAAGTGTTAGTGGCATGATGGAGCGTAGTACTTCCCAATACCCTGTTAATCAACGGATTATAGCGGGTGAGCAAGTTGTGACCTAATATTGCCGACTGACGGATCTAGTGATGTGACAGATGGATGGTTGGACAGCTGTTGTCCGGATGGAAGATCCAGTGACATGTCTATGTATTCAGTGATAACCGAATGAGTTGTACTGGATCAAAGAATTCTAAATAAAATAATGCAGTAACTATGGACAGAACTTGGTGCGATCAGGCATCAGGGTGGGTTACCGGAGGGATTTGGTAACCAATCAGAAGTTGGGAGGAGTGAAGAGAAGAGAAGAGAACATGGGGGCATATGAGCATTGATCTAAACCTCACTACTAGCATCTGCCAAGTCAACACAACTCTCGGTGTGCTCAGAGGTTAGTGGATAGGGGACTAGTCTTTGGTCACCATTGCTGAGTCCTGAGCATTGACGTCCAAGGCATCAGATGCCTGTGAGATGGAGTCAGGAGTGGTGGTCATGCAGGCTTTGGTTGCCTTGGGGCATTCAGTGACTTTGTGATTACTGGCGGCACAGAGGAGACACAGGTTGTGGTCCATGCGTCTTTGGCATTTGGTTGGGAGAAGCTTGCCATCCTTTCTGAGAGTCTTAGTATACTTGGGTGGGTTTGGCTTGGGCATTTTCCCATCTTTGTTCTTGGACATGTCCTTGCTGCTGTTATTGTTGCTGTTATGTTGCTGGCGGTTGTCTGAGGTGGATCTGTTGCCAGGCTTGTCCGATCTGATATCTTTCTTCGGCTCATTGCTGCCCTCCACAGAATGTTCAGCCTTTCATTCCCAATACCTCATGTCGATCCTTTGAACACAATTTCGAAGTTCGTCGAGTGTGCGGGGTTTGTCGAAATGGATGAGACCATCTTTGATGCCCTTTGGCAGTGCCGTGTATGCCTTGCAGAGGAGGGCATTGTCGTTGTAGTCGACAAAGGCCACGAGCCTGTAAAATTCCACAAAGAATCGAGTGGCTTTGTGATTGTCCTGCATAGTTAGCTTTTCGAGGGCCATCTCAGCATTGGCTCTTTCGTCCCAAGAGCCAAAGTTGATCTGTAATTCGTTGATAAAAAGCTCCAGGTTGCTGGTCCAATGGGGTTCCATATTAGGATTACCCATCAGGTAAGGCTCGAAACATTCCAGAGCTGTTCCTTTCAGGTAGGAGACCATGTAATTGACTTTTTGCCTATCATCGGGGAATGAGTTAGGCTGGGTGCGGAAGTTCATTCTGTAAAGGAAGATGAAACCCTTTAACTTCTTGGGGTTGGTTCCATCGAAGGGTTCTGATTCTCAGATTCTGGCGGCTTGACCATCTTGTTGGTGGTTCTGGGCGGTCCTGCCGAGTTCGAGAATGGCATTCAGAAGGTCTTGATTGTTGGTTGGGTTCATGGAGGCCTTGGCCCTAGGAGGTGGCCTGGCTTAGGGAGCTTGCCTGGGCTGTGAGGCTGGTTAGGCTTGGGGAGCTTGCCTGGTCTGTGGTGGTATAGCCACGGACGGAGGAGATGCGGCTGCAGGTTGTAGAGGTGTGGCCACGGGCTGACGGGGTGCAACTGTGGGTTGAGGGGGCATGGCTGTTGGAGTCTGGGGAGGTTCAGGCATGTTTGCCTGTCAGTGGTGCTGAGGCTGTTCCTCAGTTTCAGCATCTATGTCATAGTGTACTGAACCGGGTTCATCCTCTGCCGGATGGGGTTCTTGATCATCATTATCATAATCTGCATATTCAATTTCATTGTTGACAACCTCTTCAATGCGTGGTTCTTGCTCGAAGGGGGATGCGAGATGCCATAGTTCTATTGTCGGCGAGGTATAACCAATGAGAATGGGCGGGGTACTGGAGGCTTCACACTCCCTTTGTTGATTTACTGTGGGGGTGAGCTGATTGTCAACCATATGAGCTGTGGTTCTAGTTCGTGGGGGCATGATTATAAGAACGGAGGTGGCACGGAAAGCAGTGTCACTCAGAATATACTGTTAGGATTCGGTGATGCCGAAATATTGGTTAAGTCCTGAAAACCATTTTGGAGTGGCTAGGCTTCAACGTGCTCGTGCGTTGCGCCCTGCTGTCCTGTGCGTGCCACTAATTTGGACAGTAAGGAGTCTCGTGAGGGTGCCAAGGGTGTCGGCTTGAATGAAGGACTTTAGATGAGAAAAGCGGGCAATGGGGTGCAAACTGATTTGATATTCTGAGTGAGGAAATATCTTCATACATCCCACTACTTATATAGGTTAAGAAGCAAGATGTGGAACAGGGTGGTGTAAGGAATGGAAAACAATAAGATATGAAAAACCACATGGAGGCATGGTCCACAGTGATCAGAAATAGAATAAGGAATATAAGTGGGATTAGAATAATGGAGTATGGCTGAGAATAAGATAATGAAGTGGTGTGTGAGAATAGAACAATAGAGGATGACCGAAGATAAAACAATAGGGCAGTGGTCAGGATAATGAGTGGCCATCATATGTTCAGGGGAACGGGTGAGGGGATGGAAGGATAGTGAAGGACGAGACAGATAGGATAGGAGAAGAATCCTAGATGATGTACCGGATGTACCAAGCCAGGACCATGTGATAGTGAGAATAATATGGGTAGAGGACAGTCGGTCAGTCAGTATTACTGAGTGTACTGGAGCTCAGTACCAGGGTATTGACATGTCCAAGCTATTGATTAAAAGTCAGGATTATGGTGGAGGGTATTTGTCTAACTATTCCTATGTAACTAGAGACTTTGAGTGTATTTTTACTTGTTTTTTATACCTTTTTATATATGGAAATAATCTCAACGTGGCATCTTTTGGTTCTGGATAGACATTGATCCAAAGGTATGGCTACAAATATACAACATGGATCGTGATAGTCGTAAATGCGGTAATGATAACAATGAATAGGTGTTATTAGTCTTTACTACACCTTTGGGCAACGATCCTCGTTTGGTCCAGGTTTCTGAGCAACGATGAGGGGAGAATAACTCAATACATCTTGACATTGTGTGAGTGCATTAAGGGTATTGGTCGAGCGAAGAGAACAATGATATGTATCTGAATGTAAGAGTATTTTTTATAACATGTATCTGAATGTGAGAGTATTTTTATGACATGTAACTATAACTCTTTTATACAGCAATTCCCTTGTAGTATGCAAAAGTGACCCGGCTTTTGTTATAGTTCGACCTATATGTGGTCGACCTGAAATGGATCGCTGTCCTTGATGGTGTCCTACAAAAAGATCCTAACTGTCACAGTTGGTAAGTCTTATGAATTGAATCCTCTTCTTCTTTGTTATTTGCCCTGACTGTTCCTTCTTATATCCTATCCCATTCTCTCCATTGTCTCTTTGTCCTTATGACTCCTGGTGATTGCTCATATGAATCTCGGTTTCATCCCCTCTCTGTCTCATATACTCTCATTTCTTCTCAGTCTCTCCCCTATATCTCCAATCTTTCAGTCACCTGCCTTGTTCCTATCTCCCCTGTCATCTGAGTGCCTGTATTAAATCTCGCTCGTTCAGTCATCCCTTCTCATTCTACTTGGTAAGTCTGGTCACATTACATGTCATTGATCTTTTACTAATTATGTCTCTTTTGTCCATTCATCCTTTTTTTTTGTTTTCCTCCCATTTCTTGCATATGTGCCAGTTTTTTCCTCTAACCAGCCTATTCCCACTTTCTTTCCCATTCCATCTCCCTTTCCTTTCCTCTCTTCTTCACAACACAAGCCCCATGCAAGTCACTTGGTATGCTAGTCTTGGCTCAGCACATCCGCCATCCACATTCCTCATCCCCACCCCTCATCAACTTTACCTCATTCACCATCCATTAATCCCACCCCATCTGCTCCTTAATCCTCAACCCCTCTTACCTTGGGACATCTGACCATTGTTTTATCCTCAGCCATGACCCATTGTTTGGTAGTCGGGCACTCCCTATTATCCTGTCCTTGGCCACATTCCTATTATTCTATTTTCATTGTCCTATTCCCATCTACATTCCTCCATTTTATTCTTACTCATTTTGGACAATTCTCTCACATGCTCTGCATACCTTATTGTCTTACATTCCTAACTCCACATGTCGCTTCTTAACCTATATAAGTAGGCCATGCATGTACATATTCCCTCATTCTGGGTATTGACTAGGCTTAGGCCCCTTTACCTTCTCTTCCCCTGTTAAGTCCTCTACTTGGGCCGGCATCTTCAGCACCCTCCCAAGTACCCCTTCCATTCCAAATTGGTGGCATGTACGGAGAGTAGGGCACAATGCACAAGTATGTTGAAGCCAAAGCTACTATCTTAGGCCTGCAGGAATTGGCCACTCCCCGTCCACATCTTTGGCATTACCGATGCTTGGCATTACTCATCCCTCTTCCTTGCTCATTTATATTACAACCTATGCCCCTCTCACCCCACCACACACAGACACCCAAATCCAAGTCACCCTCCCACTTCTTTAAATATGTGTTATCCTGCTTGATGTAATATTTGCAATGCCTTTCAGCCTTTTGACCTCTCAACCATGGCATGTTTTTGTTGGCCTCACTATTCCTTGCATTTTGATAATGAACGACTTAAAAGTTGTCCTTATTGTTTTGCATCTCAACACAGGTGTACTAGAAGAACTGTTAAGCAAAAATCCAACACCAAAACACATCATTGCTCACCTTTATAGTTTTCAAGTGCAAGCCTTCTGTCTACGGCTCTCACATATCAATGGCATCTCATTCTGCTTCTTCCAGTTGCACTCTGTTGTACTCGATAGTCAATCCTGAGGGGGTGAGGATATTGACAGGATGAGAGGTGGGGGCACTTTTCTAGTAACTAGTGATGGGTGAGGAGTACATGCCCAAAAGCTTTTGGACATATGTAGGGTTGATGTAGAGGTTGCCTATTTGCAATGTTGACAATAGTTACCTTCCAACAATTCCTAACAGCTGCTCTTAAACATCTTCACACATTCTAATCCTGATGTGACCTCTATCTATGACTTCATTTCCATGGCCTCATGGGACTAAGCCATAAGGGGGGGATACTATAAGAAACTACTATGCCAACATCCCTGACTATTTAAACCAGCCATGTTCAGCCTAACTCCACCCCATTTGCTGTTTTCAGCCATATGCTCCATCAGCTTTTGAATTCAGTGCACCTTGCATATCCAGCCTATTCTGTCTTGGTGTCACATGCAACATTCAATTACACTCCACTTATTATGTCTGTCCTCTACATGCTCATACATCCATCTTTAGTATTTCTATTAACCACTTCACCTCTATTACTTTTGATATTTCCTTATATGTTCCACTTCACTTTCCTTATTTCCATTCTATCATTTCTATTTTCTGTTATCTGATCCATTGCTATGTTCTTTATAGGGTAACTCCATTGGGTATTGGGATGATGTGTCATCCCTCAATGTCATGGAGGAGATCAAGATTGGGACATAGTATTCTACTCTTGCACTTTTGAACTTTGGACTTTCTCATCTATTATAGGAATCTATTCAACTCCTCATAGATTAGCAAGTAGTACAAGATCTTGTACATTCATTATTCTGCTCTCAGTCAGAAAATCAACTAAGAATTCAACTAAACTTCCTCCATTTACTTCTGTCTCAATTTCCATCTTACTATTATGTTCTATCTATATGAAATTAGGGTCAAGTGCAGTCCAGTGGGTACAACACACAAGTTGAAGCTGAACCTATTCAGAACCTTACTATTGCTTTGACCTTGGGAGATATTAGATTAAGGATTATGACTACATCATTTCCCATCCTTGACAAGCAGAAGAAGACATGTCCAGGGCACATATATGCAGGTGGCACAGAGTAAGTTGGAGTGAGATGAAGGTATATTCATCATTTACACCACCCACTCTATTCATCAACCACTCTTCCTTTATTCATTATCCATTATTCCCAACCCATTTATTCTTTATTTCTTGGCCTGTTTTACCTCGGGATATTTTATATTGTTTTATTCTTGGTCATGACCTTATTGTTTTATATTTGGCCACAATCTATTGTTTTATGCATAGTCACACTCTTATTATCTTATACCCGGCCATATCTCACTGTTCTATTTTCATTTATACTCATTGTTCTATTCTTGAGCATTGTGGACAATACTTCAACATGCTCTCCATACCTTATCCGTTTCTCCATGTCGTATGCCACCCTGATTCCACATCTCACTTCTTAACCTATATAAGTAGAACACAGATGTAGATAGTTCCTCATTCTGAATATCAACTTGGCATACACCTTCTTGCCTTCCTTCCTCCTGTCTGAAGTCCTCTACTCAGGCCAACACTCTCAGCACTCTCCTGAGTTTCTCTTCTCTCTGAAATTAGTGGCATGCCTGGAAAGTTAGGCACAATACACAAGTACGTTAAAGCCAAGCTACCCCGATTGGTCTACTGGACTTGGCCGATTCCCTGCCAGCATTGTAAAGTGGGTACTATTGCAATAGTACTCGGCCCATGCATCATCAGCATTTTAGGTGCCTGACACTCAGAGACTGAGTGAGGATTGCCTTGGTCAAATTCTAAGTTGATATTCAGACTACTGAACTTCTAGTAGAGCTCAGTGACTGAGAACAAGGGGAATCACAAATGGGGAAAGGCTCTCTGATTGAAAGAACAAGGGAATGAAAGTACAAGGGGCTGAGCAAACCACTGTGGGATCTGAATGGGATCTTGATGCACTTCTGTTTCAGGAAAGGGTAAATGGAGTTGAGTCAACCAGCAAGATAAGGGAATGTAAATTAAAAGGTGTTTAGTGATAAAGGTTATTTGAAGTTGTGACCGGTGAATGGCAGGCTGTCAAGTACATGTACTGAGACCCATCTCTTTGGCAGTGCTGACCTAGCAGCCATCCTATGCTCATGTCCAAGTGTCCACACCGCACGCATATCACTTGGTATGCCGGTCTCAGCTTGGTACATCCACCATCCACACTCCTTGTTCTCACCCCTCACATACTCTATGCCATTCACCATTCATTAATCCCACCATGCCTACTCTTCACCCTTTGGTCTGCCTCACCTCGGGACTTCCTGTCCTTGTATTATCCTCGGCCATGGCTACATTGTTTTATAGTCGGTCGCTTCCTATTGTCCTATCCTTGGCCACATTTCTATTATTCTATCCTTTATTGTTTTGTCCCTGTTTTACATTCCTTCATTCTAATTTTACTCATTGTGGATAATAACCATATGCTCTGCATACCTTGTTGTCTCACATTCCTTATTCCACATGTCGCTCCTTAAACCTATATAAGTAGGGTATGCATGTACATATTTCCTCATTCTGGGTATCAACTAGGCTTAGGCTCTTCTACCTTCTTCCCCTCTGTAAAGTCCTCCACTCGGGCCATTACCTTTGGCACCCCTGGGTATCTTCTCTGTCCCAAATCGGTGGCACGCACAGCAGGTAGGGTGCAACGCATGAGTACGTTAAAGCCAATGCCACTACTCTTGGCCTGCAGGACTTGGCCATTGTCCGCCTGACCTTTTGGCAGTCCTGAAGTTTGTCAGTACCCAAAGCTTGACACAGGCATGATGTCTGGTCAGAGGGCTGAGGATTGGCAGCAGAGGTTATATAGAGTAGGGGAGGTGGATAGCAAGAATGGCAGAGAACAAGGGCATGTCCATGTGAGTTGAGTAGATCAGTTAGAGCAATACTGATTTCCTGACCAGCTCCAAATATGAAATATTAAGAAAATATAATCACAGAAAGCAATACCGTGACCATCTGAACTGTCATTTGCAACATAGTGGTAGGCATCATAAGTGGGTAGGAAATGATCAACATAAAGAAAGATACATGTGTGAGATATATCAGGTTGATTGCTCCATTAGACCTACTGTAGCTAAGAATACCACCTTGTCAGTTACAAGATTGGGAAATGTAGCAGCAAGGATAGCAGTA
>QLPI01005157.1:0-10410 GCA_003314275.1 Chroogomphus rutilus | reverse complement strand
CAGGTCCTGGTTGTCAGGTATAAGGAGAAGAGATGTTTGGGCTGAATATCAAATCCTTAACAGGGTCACTGGATCTGGTATACTGTATAAGTTTTGGTACTTCCATGGCTGATCAGGTCGGAGGTAGCAGAACTCAGACGTAATCAGTCCGAATTAGATACCAATTTGCGATAACTTAGTATAGTATGACACATTTTGTGTGGTACCAGATCACCCTTTCTCCAATCCAGGGATGATTGGGATTTGGCTTGAATATTTGGGCAACCAACCATGTATCGACGCGACACCACTCGCGAAATTAATAAACATCGCCAGGACGTTATCCTTCGTAGGACATTTGATAGGCGATCAATAGGCAATCTTCCCGGATCATCTATTCATGAACAGGGAATTTACACTAGGGAATATAAATTACAAACCCAAGCCAAAATCAAACCGGCAGATGAAAGCAGGCAACATATGACAATCGGCAAAATGCAGGGCCACCAAACAATGGGCAAAAAATGTAAAAAAAAAAAAAAAAGCCCAAACAAAATTCTTAACGAGTAAATAACAATGGTGAGGAGCTGAAACAATGTCGGAAGACACGACAGAAGGGCAAGCCACACAACGTCAGAGGTTGGCCGCGAAATTCAGTGTCGAAGTCGCCTTATTCTTATTTTATTTTGTGAAGGGACCGTTACACGACCCCACACGCGACGCCAGACTGCATCACGGCTAAAGACGGCAAGGTTGAGGGCATCCGATGGATTCCAACCAGTCCAGATCGTGCAAGGAGACAGGACTGGAATTGAATCGTTAAAAGATGCCAGACACCGCCCTAGGTTAGCAAGATCTCGCGAAGTTGAGAGTGTCGAGTTGGGGTTCGACTCGATGGTGCGATGTATTGTGTGCTGCATGCAGTGTGTGAGTTTGTTGCGCTGGCAACTAGGACACTGACGATGTCGACTCCAAATATATCCAGGATACCATTGAGAGATCATGTGCTCAAGTACTCCCTCTGTCCTCACCGCCTCCGAACTGTCCTCTCAGGAGTGTTTTGGTGTTGGTAAATATCACAGTTTTGTCAGACAATGGTGAAATTACAGAGATAGATTCAATCTGCAAACGAAAAACAAGGTCGAGTACGATGGCTAGCATTCGATGTACGAGCGGACGAGCGAATCGCAACGGAGCAGTGATGACGACTACGATGGAAAGACGACGGTGGGACAACCTTGATCAGTTGATTGTTTTGAAGCAAGGAGTTTAAACCAGGAGTTGTATGCGTCGTAATGCGTAATTGCTGGTCGAACCGCGGAGAAGATACCGGTTAGAGGTGATGATGGTACCAACGAGAATTTGAGGTCTGGCGGGTGGGCGGATAACCACGACCTCACAGTGGGTGTTCAGTGCTGGCGGGTAGCATCAAATATAATCGCCATACTTCAGGAATCCCATTCCCACCAACACATGACCCTCCTACCCTGTACCACTGCCTTCCGCCACCCCACCCCTAACCCCCGAGCCGCCCCTCTGCCCCTAGCAGTACAATTGTGGCACAGAGGCTGCTCATCTGCCCCAGAGCTCTTGGGCAGTCCTTGCGCCTTGCGCCTACGTGAGGAGTCGGATGCTGGAATGGCCGCTCAGGTAAGGCTGGGCCCGCTGAGATGAGGATTAGACTTGTTGAGTGGAGGCCATCTCGAATGTGCACAGTCAGTCACACTTGTACGTCATTGATCGTCGACTTCGGAGATAAAGGGACGAGCGGCACCGATGGGAAGTTGTAGGTAAGATACTTCGAAGCCCCTATTTGAACATGAGCATAGCGTTACTACGTTGAAATTCGAAAAACGATTACCCCGCATCTGAGTGAAGAGCGAGGCCATCTCGCATTTCAGTCGAAATGGAACGGGCAATCTCGGGATACCACATGACGTCATCCAGCCATTGGGGATTGGGGTCGAATGAGGCACGCAATCTGGTCGTAAACTCTGGTACTCCTGATTCCCGGATATTTGGACCATCGTTGTTTGAAAAAACGTGCACGGCCGGATCTGTCACCCCATGATGTGCTTCAGAGTCCTATTGGAAATCGGACCATTCATGTCCCGGCACACTGGGATCGTTCGCGAGTGTCAGTATAATGAGCAAATCGCAGTCTATACTGGTAACTATCTCACGCTGCTGGTCAAAAATCGTTTCTGCGCTTACAGAGATACTAACCTAGTCTCAGTTCATGAGGTGGAATGGGGAGGCCATGACGGTCGATCATCAAGCGCGCGTGGTCACGCAACCACTTCCACGCATGTGTTTCATCCAAATTATTGTATCATAAAGAGATCATGATGTACATTGACGCGGGGATAGCGAGAGGGAAGAACCTACGATGAGTGGTTAACAAGAGAGACACAAAAGTAGAAATGGACTTTCCTGTGCCGTTGGAAAGTCTGACCTGCTTGGCTACATATAGGTTCGGCGGGAGGCTCCTCGGGGTATTCACCTTGAAAGTAATCCCTGTTATAATTCCAGGATAGTGATCCAGTTTGTCCTTGCATGTGGTCATGAACATTTTCGACGATGACAAAATTGCCATTTTCGTCAACAAAGCCAATGTCACCTAAACAAAATTCACGACTGGCAGCCATGAAACTGTATGGTATGTAACGGGTACCCTTCGCTAGCCAGCCTTGCTCAAAAAATGCAGCCCCGAGAATAGGAAGCGTGATTTCGTCAAATCGACATCCAAGTATGTGCACGAGGTCTTCAGTGTGGTGCGTCCATAATGAGGAGCAAAGCATTCGCGTTCTCATCAAGGTGACGGGGTTAGGATCGTATCCGCCCCCCCCACTTTTCTATAAACAGATAACTTTATACCCGGAATGTACAGTATCTTCGAATACTGACCCTGAAGTGGTGATTTTCATGTCAATTAGAATGTTGTGAACAGACTACCGTGATCCATGAGCATGACTGATCATCGATCGGTAAATATGGCAACTTACACGTGGGTCGTCGTCTCCACCTGACAATTCACCACCATATATCAGCTTCAACTGGGGTCGATCATGTCCTTCCTGCACAGTAACGCAAAGGCCGTCACCCTAGAGATTGTCAGCAAGGTTCAATTCAGAAAATGAATTCATTACCATGAGACCAGGGAACACAAATCCTCCCGACAGTTGAGACTCTGCCAATGCCTAATCATGGATAATATTATAAATCATTATATGTGCAACTGAGTGTCATACCAGAACTGATGTCCGCTGGTCCAACAGGTGCATCAATACCAATACAACCTCATATATGCCATCACAAACCATGTCATAGAGTCCAGATATAAACTCCACGGGGTTTAATGACAGCATCCGTCTGAACCAACTCCCCAGACTCTGGAGACTTTCGCCTGGCATGTGATATACTGCGAACGGGATCCTGCAGGTGATTCTGCTCGCTCCAATAAGCTGCAATATCGAAGGATCCCTGCAATAAAACGATCAGCATTCGTTACACTGAATCTCTAACCATAACTCACATGATATCTCTGCGCAAAGAGATGTCTCGCTCAAACTACGACCGATTAAAAATGGCCAAGAGTCTGGAAAAAACGGGGGGCTTACGAGGGTTGTCTTCCGTTGAGAAGGCGAGCCATGATAGGTTTTTACAAGAACTATTCGACCATCAGGCCGGTCTGCTTTATGCAGCTTGACTGTGACCGCAGGGATATGTGAGTCCGAGCGAGGACTCAGATAGACGTCATAGAGATTTATCGTCTCAAGAAGTTTAACATCATCACGAGTATAAATTCGTATCTGTAATTGTGCATCAACATACTGCGTTTCCATAAAAGAATCAATGTTACGTGCATCGGGATCATCTAAGGAACTTGAGGACATGGGTATTGGCTGACTATTCATACCTTCAAGGTGAATGGGCTGTCAGGGTGAAAAGAATGGCTGCAATACAATAAAATCTCACTTCCGAGAAGTATATTCACATTTCCCCTGGCAGCATCTGCAATAGACAATGGGACCTGTTTCAGCACCTCGTATATGCCAAATTGTTCAACAAGCGGGTTCACAGATTTGGCTCTCCTGCATTTTGAAATTTATCGACGGCGAAGATGTATATTGTGCTTCTGAAATAATGGGAAGGTGTACAATCACAGAAAATTAAGAATACCAGATGGGGCATACCTGGATGTATTTCACAGCTTTTCCCCCGTGTTTTCTGGTTGTGAGCTTCGCTATTGCCACTGCCGCTGTTCTGCTGCAGCCGTAATATGCGTTTGAAAACTTTGAAGATAGGAAGAGATTTGTTGTGTAAAAACATCCCGGCGAACATTAAGAGTATTGTAATAAGAATTATTAGTCTTTCATGAACGAATAATCGGGAAGCGAACAAAACACGGCACCCAGCATTTGATTCATTAGCATTCGACTTTATCTGTTTCATTCGCATGGTTGAGGGTGCATTCGACGGGCGACTCATGAGTGTTGAGGTTCGTGTAGCCGTGGTAGGAAGTAATTGTTCGGGGAGATGATTCGTCGCAGCAGATGTGACAACCCTTTCAAGCTCTGCGTCACCGGGCCATACATCCGAGACGTGTTCACCAGCAGAATGCAGATCAGAGTCCTCGAACGCCTCTGCAGCCTCACAAACCCTATGCCCTATTCGTCCCTCCGCGTTGGATACTTCATTCTCCTCAGGTTGAGGTATACTCGAGTTGTGGTGTTTATCTCCTAAGCGAAGGATGGAACTTTGAACATTCATGAGGTGAAGGGCGGTGGCGAAGGATTGAGATGGTTCGAGAGGCAGAAGGCTGGTTTTATATACGAGTTGATAAGGGCTGTGCATCTTAGCGCCGAAGCACAGCGCTGTGCCAACATCTGGGGGCAGTGCAGGCTGAATTGTCCACCTTCAAACATACTTCCCGCAGGTAAGCTGTCGTTATTAAACTGTAAAGCTTATACGTGCCACAGGAAGATTCATTGAGTAGCACTCAGATGTCTAGATCAGGTCAGATGAAATGTTATGTATTGTTATATTTACTAGGCTTGACTCACCATTCATCATATAAGATGCCTCGGAGCGAGACTCGATGGCCATTCTTACCGGACCCATGGAGGAAGGCACGTGGGGCTGGAAGATGAATTAATGGACAATTAATTTAGATCAATATTAGACAAGGAGATATCTAGATCCGGAGATTTGCTCCAGAGAACGATGCTTAAACGTTCGGATCTTCCGTGTGGAAGAATAACGAAAGAACACAAAGTGTAGCTTGGGATCTAGAATATGAAGGGTATATCAGATATATTCTAGTATACAAGCTTCCGAATCCCGCTCCTAATAGAACAGATATGAAACAGATAAGCCAAACAATCAAGCAGACTTTGAATATAAAGCCAGAAGTACAACTAATGTGAGAAAAGAAGCACTAAATAATTCAAATGTATGAAATAACTGATAAATGCCATAAAATTGAAAAAAAAAAAAAAAAAAAAAAAAAAAAAAAAAAAAAAAAAAAAAAAAAAAAACGCACGAGCATACAGCATATCTAAACAACGATCGAAGGTGTTCTTGTAGTTGAAACTCGTGTTGGGAGGTTTCGCATCGTCACCTTGCACTTTAATGATCAGCATTTTTCCATGAATCCGAAGATTCTACAAACTACAAACACGTTCATGTCACTATTAGCACAATTCACCTGATAGAAAGGACAGTGCGCACCCATACATTAGGAAAACCGGAAAGCACTTAATCAGCCACCTGTTAAACAGACTCAGAAATTAGCATGAACCTTCAACGTCAAACCAGATACGCCAGTGGTCCTCTCTGAAACTCCAGTATCTCAAAAACTTCCCTGCACCGCCTATAGTTCCTGCTGGACAGAACGTGCTGGAATATGCTGCCACATCAATAGCAAGATCATATCCCGAATTGGCCAAAGTGGCGACTCTTCTGCATAATTTCAACAAATCGAATACTCAACCATATCGAGAATTTCATGCTGTCATCATGCTCATAAAAGTGACATGGGGATAGGTCATCAGGAACATGAAGTTGACAGAGATCCCTTAGGAGCGACGAAAACGTCCATTGGATCAGGAATGGTTTAGATTGACTTTGGTGAGGTCGAGGGGATGCGTGATGTTTCCTGCGAGGCTGGCCTGACGGAGGGCGGAATTTGGGCTTATGTACGAGGGTATATATTTCACCTTTGAAGAAGATATTAATGCAACTATTCTACCTGAACAAGAGTCATCTAGACTATATGGACAGATAAAAAGGGGGCTTACATCTGAGCTCTGATGAAAGAACGCATGTAAGTACCCGTGACTGAGAAATTTTCATGTCACGCTGAGTGCCAATTATGTAAACCAGAACAAGAAACTGCTGGTCACTCAACAAGGAGGGCATAATATCTTTTTGACAGTGTATCCATGTAATTATGCACCAGAGATTTAGTCTCTGTTATCATTTAGAAAATCATGGTCGCTGCACTGTCCAAATATTCGAACACAAAGGTCACGCGGCGGCCAGGCGGGAATATCAATCTCGCTTATTCAGCAATATTGGTGGACATCCTATGTTGTTTCGTGATTTAAAATTTTCTTAAAAAAATCACTCTAGATTCGTGAAGAATTATTTTGAGCTTCCAGATCTTCTGGGCGTGCGCTCCCTCACACAAAACTAGATATTGTATCTCTCACAAATTACATGATATAACTGCCCAATTAATATTTCTCCCTTTATCTCACGCATCGCGCTGGCCCCTTGATATCGTCTCGTGGTTCCAGGCCTGTTCATTACCATGGTTGTATGACTAGTAAGCAATCCCTAACACCGGTATCATTCCAGTGTTCCATTCTTTATGTATTCATGCCGTTTCTAAACTCTCTCCTAAATCGCTTTCTACGGACTCGTCACACTGCATCCACGGCTTCCAGGTAACGAATGGTTCTGAAATTCACGTTGTTTCGAAAATATCTCGTTTAAAGTACATGTTTCATGAACCACGAGTCTTATATGATGAATGGTGAACCAAGCCTAGTAAATATAGCAATAAATAAATTTTCATGTGGCCCAATCTAGACATCTGAGCGCTACTCAATGAATGTTGCTGTGGCACGTATAAGCTTTAGAGTTTAACATCGACAGCTTACCCACGGAAGATATATTTAAAGTCAGACGATTCGGGCTGCGCTGCCCCCAGATGTTGGCACAGCGCTGTGTTTCAGCGCTAAGTTGCACAGCCCTTATCAATTCGTGTATAACGCCAGTTTTCCACCTCTCGAACCACCTCAATCCTTCGCCACCGCGCTTCACCATGGATGTTCAAAGTTCTATCCTTCGCTTGAGAGATAAATACCACAATTCGAGTATCCCTCAGCCTGAAGAGAATCAAGTATCCAACACGGAGGGACCAATAGGGCAAAAGGTTTGTGAGGTGTTCGAAAACTCTGATCTACATTCTGCTGGTGAACACCTCTCGAATGTATGGCACGGTGACGCAGAGCTTGAAAGGGTTGTCACGTCTGCTGCCACGAATCATCTTCCCGACCAAATACCTCCTACCACCGCTACACGAACCTCAACGCTCATGATTCGCCCGTCGAATGCACCCTCAATCATGCAACAGATAACGTCAAATGCTAATGAATCAAATGCGGGGTACGTGTTTTTTTCGCTTCCCGTTTATTCCTTCGTGAAAGATTAATAATTCTTATTACAATACTCTTGATGTGCGCCGGGATGTTCTTACACCACAGCTCTCGTCCTATCTTGAACGTTTTTAAACGCATATTACGACTGCAGCAGAACAGCGGCAGTAGCATTAGCAAACCTCAAAACCAGAAAACAAGCGGCAAATGCTGTGACATACATCCAGGTATGCCCCATCTGGTATCCTTAATTTTCTGTCCTTGTACACCTACCCATTATTTCAGAAGGACAATCTCCATCTTCGCCGTTAATAAACTTCAAAATGCAAGAGAACCAAATCTGTGAACCCGCATGTTGATCAATTTGGGATATATGAGGTGCTGAAACAGGTCCCATTGTCTGTTGCAGATGCTGCCAAGGGAAATATGAATATACATATAGGAGGTGAGATTATCTTTATTCCAGCTAGTGATTCCCTCTGATAGCACATGCACCTTGAAGCTATGAATAGTCACCCAATACCCATGTCCTCAGGTCCCTTGGATGATCCTGATGCATGTAACATTGGAGATTTTTTGGAAAAGCAGTGTGCTGATGCAAGATCTTAGATACTCACTTACATGCGGAAGGATATCAACCTCTTGCAGAAGATTAATCAACAGTGTATCTATTGCTCTGATGGCACCAATTTTGTTATAGTAAAGCTGCATAAAGCGAAACAACCTGATGGTCAAAGAGTTCTTGTAAAAACCTATCATGGTTCGCCTTCTCAACGGAAGACAACCCTCGTACGTCCCCGTTTTGTTCCAGACTTTTGGTCATTTTTAATCTTGTCTTAGTTTGAGCGAAACATCTCTCTGCGCAGAGATATCATGTGAGTTGTGGTTGGAGATTCAGTGTAACAAATGTTAATCACTTTATTGGAGGGATCCTTCGATATTGCAGCTCATTGGAGCGAGCAGAATCCCCTGCAGGATCCCGTTCGAGGTATATCATATGCCTGGCGACAATCTCGAGAGTTTGAGGAGTTGGTTCAGACGGACGGTGTCATCAAACCCCGTGGAGTGTATTTATGGACTCTATGACATGGTTTGTGATGACATATATAAGGTTGTATTGGTATTGATGCACATGTTGGACCAGCGGACATCAGTTCTGGTATGACACACTCAGTCGTTCATATAATTATTTATAGTATTATCGATGACTAGGCATTGGCAGAGTCTCAACTGTCGGGAGGATTTGTGTTCCATTTGTCTCGCATGGTAATGAATTCATTTTCTGAATTGAACCTCGCTGACAATCTCTAGAGCGACGGCCTTTGCATTACTGTGCAGAGAGGACATGATCGACCCCAGTGGAAACTGATATATGCTGGTGAATTATCAGGTGGAGACAGCGACAGATATGTAAGTTGCCGCATTTGCCGGTAGATGATCCCAGTTGTGCTCATGGATGACGGTAGTCTGTCAGAGACATTCTACTTGAAATGCTCGGTACCCTTCCAAGGTCAGTATTCGAAGATATCGTACATTCCTGGTATAATATTATCGGTGTATAGAAAAGTATTGTGCGGATACGATCCTAACCCCGTCGCCTGGATGGGAACGCTCATGCTTCGCTCCTCATCATGGACGCTCCGTACTGAAGACCTCATGGGCATTCTTCGATGTCGATTTGACGAAATCACGCTTCCTATGGTCGGGGCTGCATTGTTTGAGCAAGGCTGGCTAGCGGACGGTATCCATATCATGACATACCGTTTCAGTGCTGCCAATTCTGGGGTCGGTTTGGGTGATATTGTCCATGTTGACAAAAATGATAAATTTGTCGTCGTCGACAATGTTCATGACCACATGCAAGGACAAACTGGATCACTGTCCTGGAATTATGAGCGGAATTACTCTACCAGTAAATACCCCGAGAACAACCCCCGAGAAGCTATATTGAGCCAAGCAGGTCAGACTTTCCAACGGCGCAGGCAAGTCCATTTCTACTTTTGTGTCTCTCTTGTTAACCACTCATCGCAGATTCGTCTCTCCTGGTATCCCTGCATCAATGTACATCGACACTTCTTTACGATACAATAATTTGGATGAAAGACATGCGTGGAAGTGGTTGCGTTACCACGCGCGCTGCATGATCGACCATCATGGCCTCTCTATTCCACCCCATCAACTGAAACTAGGTTAGTATCTTTGTAAGCGCAGAAACAGGTTTTAACCAGCAGCGTGAGATAGTTACCGGAATACAATGGGATTCTTACATTAGTCTGACACTCGCCGACGGTCCCAGTGTGCCGGCACATGAATGGTCCGACTTCCAATGGGACTCCGATGCACATACCGGGGTGACAAATCCCGTCGTGCACGTTTTCTCAAACAATGATGCCCCAATAATCCGGGAATCAGGTGTACCAGATTTGATGACCAGATTGCATGCCTCATTCGACCCCAATCCCCAATGGCTTGATGACGTCATGTGGGATCCTGAGAACGCCCATCCCACTTCGACTGAAGTGCAAGATGGCCTCGCTCTTTTTTCATATGCGAGGTAGTCGTTTCTCGATTTTCAACGTAGTAACCCTATGCTCATATTCAAATAGGGCTCCCTGTATATCTTACCTACAACTTCCCATCGGTGCCGCTCGTCCCTTTATCTCCGAAGTCGACGATCAATGACGTACAAGCGTGACTGACCGTGCACCTCCGAGATGGCCTCCACTCAGCGAGCCCAGCCTTACCTGAGCAGCCCTGGAATGGC
>QLPI01005155.1:0-41574 GCA_003314275.1 Chroogomphus rutilus | reverse complement strand
TTCAAAGCTATTCAATGAATAGTCCAAAAGCACCAAACATTGACTCAGTTTTGTGAGTCACTATACATATGAAGCTCTCCCCTAGGCAGGGGAAATCCAAAGAAGAAAGTCTAAGGATTCCACTACCAGTGAGACCCTCCTTATATACCCTTACGTAAGTGGTCGGTGCACTAGCTTACAAATCTATACATTGGAGTCAGTAGAGCCAATGCCCTGGTACTAAGTCTGTAGCTGTAGGGGATCTCTTAAAAAACACTGAATAAGGATAGATAACAAAGTGTAAAAACATTAGAAAAGACTAAAGTACAAAAAAAGAAGAGCCTCTTAATGTACTATTAATGTCTGCTCAATTAGCATTTGTTTTGGTAATTAACTTGGTCCATTCTATTCAAATATTCTCTATTAGACTTTTCTCCAATCTTCTAGTGGTTCACAATATTCATTAATCCTTTAATAATCCTTAATGCAACATCTATTGTTCACCACCGAAGGTTTGGCCTGAAATTCAAACTCCGCTTTCCAAAACGTCAGGCTCTAGCCAGATTCAAGCCCAGAGCCAAGGTGCCAGTTTCCCCATAGAAACACACCAAATATTAGCCTGAGACACCCCTGTCTTATAAAAATATTATGGTGAGACACCAGGCTGTGCCTACACTGCCACTGCCCTTAATCACAAGCCAAAGACCGGTGTATAATCCTCATTTATTGCTAAATAAAGAGAATTACCTAGAAAACCAGTAAGTCATATCTCAGAAATTGACTCACTATTGGAACTCCTATTTTAGAAATGACTCATACCAGTCATGTGACCTCATGAATGACTCATTGTGTCTCAGATGGCATGAGTCACTGGATTCTGATTGGACAAGGATGGTTTTAAGGGTGTAAACTAGAGATCAGGATGCACCCTGAATTCTGAGACAAGGTGTATGTGATTCTTTGACATGACTCATTCCCAGGAACTGTGATCCTATTGGCTTATACTATAAATAGTTAGGAGATACTTTAGCTTACTAATCATCCTGTAAATTAGAATAAAAGGTGGCCTTCCTGCCCCCCTTTGAAGAAATCAAATCAATCATCTCCTTTCCACTTATCAGTGTGACATTGTGAGTACTCTTAGTCAGCTGTTGATAGTCGAACTCCTAGGTTTACATAATAGTATTAGTACTGTTGATAGTCCAGTATTAGTATTATCTTTCTCATATATTAGTATCGTTGATAGTCCGGTATTAGTATTAGATTCAGCATAAGTAGTTGATAGTCCTGCTTAGTAAAACTGATTCTACAGAGTGAGATTGTTCTGTTGATAGTCCAGTTCAATTGCATTCTACCCTGAGGGTTTCTAATCAGTGATAGTCCTGATTAAAGACTCTTTTGTCTCTTGAGATTACTTCACTGTAATTTCTGTTTCGGCCTCACCCTCATTTTAGAGTATATTGACTGGGTTATCCATTCAGTCCACTTACTTCCTCTTTCCTCTAAGCACATTCCCTTTCATTGGAATATCTCTGGACCCCTAAGTGTCCTGAACCTACAGACTTTGATAGTCTCATTCATTGCTGCTAAAAAATGCATCACTTACTCGTCATATTAGCTTGCTAGAGTTATTACACAGTTTGTGACCAAGGTACAAATATTAAATTATTTCTGGAGTTGTGTTGCAGCAGGGTTTGAAACTCTTCTTCATCTCGCTTCACTACACACAGTGCTTGACTGAAGTGTTATATCTTTAAAACCAAGGTCTTGTCCAGGTTCCAAAACATTGGTGGACACTCTGGGAATCACTTAGCAGTGTTTAGAGTGTAGAATCTTTTTACAATTGCTGAGTTAACCACTCCATCTATTACCAAATCTCTTCTTAACCTAGTATCCTCCTCCTTACAAACTTCTTCTTCTGAAGAGCTTTCAAAGGAAGGGTATTATCCTTACTCTCATCTTAACTCTCCTCCATCTCCTCTTTCTTACCTCGTACCTCAACCCACATCTACTCGTTCACTCAATTCGAAATTTATCATCCTCGTAATCCGGATCCACTTGGCAAATACAAATCGATGTTGTCGACTAGTGTTTACCAGGAGCCACATGCTACCAGTGTGCCAACCACCCCTGCTAATATTTCTAATTACCTAACGGGAGACTTTGTTACATCGTTGCCCTCGTATGTTGAAAATAGTAGGATGGAGGCTTCACTTGCGCATGAGACTGATTCAGTCTCAGAGCTGCCTATTCAATTGACTTTTGATGAGCCCCTAGTAATAGGACCTCTTCAGAATGTCTATCTTGTCCCACAGAAGTCCCCTAAAGACTTCAAAACTGTGGGTAGATGGAAGGAAGTTAAGGCTAATAGCTTACTTTCTCTGAGAAGAGATGCACTGCTTAGCATTGCAGAGACATATCTTGATCATACAAATGTGCCAGCATTTATATCATTTTCTCGCTTTGCAGATGGTCACTTCAAGGAAGAATTGGCTATACTTGACTCAGTATTACTTGCTGTGCCAGGGCGAGTTGCTGATAGCAGTGAAATTGGCTATTACATTAAGCCATACAAGTATCAGATGTTGCAAGATGCATTATCCTGTCTCGCTGTAGACCGTAAAGAAATGCTGCAACAGATGTTGTCAGGGGATGACCCTCTCCGAACCCGAAACAAAGTCCGAAATCCTATTTCAAACTCCAACCAACTCCGAGGCTAAAACAGACCAAAGGGTCAGATCCTGACCCAGGTTCGAGTCCTATCTCAGATTCCACTTCAAACTCTGAGGACAGGAGACCAGAACCAAGGGATCACCGAGCAGAGACTCGGAAGGGATTTAGCATGGGAGAAGGAGCCCGGAATAAGCACCCGAACCTCGGACTTAGTACCAGGAGGTTGGCTCTACAAACTCCGATGTATTGATTTGTAAACAAGTGCACAGACCACTTACATAAAGGATATAAGAAGGGCTCACCAGCAGCGGGATCCTTAGACTTTCCTCTTTGGATTCCCCCTGCTTAGGTGAGAGCCCCACATGTACTTAGGTAGTCATAATTAAAACTTTGGATTCCCCCTGCTTAGCTCTTCTGTGAGATACCTCCAGTCGACGCTGAAGGGTTGCCCTAACAGATGTGCCTTGAACCTCCTGCTATTCCACATTTGCCTTTAGAGTGGTCTACAGACTCTTTGTGGAGAGCTAAAGACCTAGAAGTCATTTGTGTCACTTTGCGAGAGGATGTAGAAAACTTCCTAGCATTCCATTGGGATGTAGTTGCTAAAGCCAAAGGGACATGGAAACCTGCTAAAGAAGATTTATCTTCAATAGCTTTCCCAGATCCATCAGAAATGATATCTGACCCTGAAGTTTTTTGTATGCGCTACATTGCTGCCCATAGGATCTTAGAAAGAAAGTTGGCTGCAGACTTGCACTTTATGGAAGCTAAAGTTCAAACTCTTTCTGAGTCTCATGCTTCAGAGCATGATTCACCTTCACAATTGTCTACAATTATAAAGGAGGCTCTAGAACCAGTTTCCACTTATACTTCCAAGGAGGTTTCCAAACTTTCTAAGAGTGACTTGGAATACAATTATCCTATCTCTCATGATCAGGTTAAAAGAAGACAATCTACAGTCTACAATCGTGGACCTAGACCTTCATTGGTTTCTAATTCCCCTTACAATCAGAATCCCACTAAGCTTACTGGGTCTGATGGTTTGGAAGAATTGTTCCAAGCACCCGGTCGTGCTAGAAGGAAAACCATCTTCAGCATCCCTGAAACTGTGGAAGTTCCTGACAGGACTTACAGAGTTTCTGGAGGGGCCCCACCTCCTGGAGGTGATCCCCCTGATGATGATGATGACTCTACAAATCCATCACCCACTCCTCACCAACCTAGACCTTCTAATTTCCCTCCTGGGAGAAGAAGTAATCTACCTGGTAGACCTAGAGGTTCAGGTGCTCCTGATTCTGGTCCTCCAGACTCTGGTCCTCCAGATGGTGGTAGTGGAAATGTTGGTGGCCGTACTCCAGACAGGGGGGATGGTCATAAAAGTGGAAAATTGCCAATTGATCATAATGTCAATTCAAGCAAGCTTGAAGCTTACTTTGACAACAAATTATGTCCTGATCTTGTCCCTGAATGGGATGGCAATCCTGATACATTGGCACAATGGATTCTCAAAGTGAATCACTTAGCTCAACGCTCTGCCACAGTCTTTAAACAATTGGGTGAAATTATCCCATTAAGACTTAGGAAGGGAGCTGAGAGATGGTTCTTTTCTTTGCCATTGTCTTATCGTGAGGAAGCCTCTCAGGATTGGAAACAATCAGAGATGTAATTGGGGCTTATTACATGAATAGAGCCTGGTTGGATAGACAGAAAGCAAGAGCAAATTGTGCCACTTTCAGAGAGTCTGGTCATTCTAATGAATCTCCTAGTGACTATTACGTTAGAAAGGCAGAGTTGCTGAGACTTGTCAGTAAACTGTCTGATTCAGAACTTATTATGGAAGTCATGAATGGAGCACCATCTTATTGGCATACTGTCATAGATGCTCGTAGGTGTTCTGATGCTGTTGAATTCCAATCTGCAATCAAATACCATGAGGAGTCTTTGTCTCATCCTCCTTTCACTTCTGTGATAACATGGAGAGACATCTTAGGAATTTGGAAAATGCCTTGCAGTCCAAATCTAGATTTGAATCTAAAGGATCTTTTAGAGACCCTAGATCACATCTGGTTGGATGGTCATCCAAGCTTGGTTCTCCTAAGTTCCCTAAGGATGATTCCAATGTGTCTAAAAGACCTACTCCTGAGTCTAAAGGAGCTAGACCCTGCTGACATTGTGGAAGCAGTAAGCAATGGGACAATGAGTGCAAATATGCTAAGTCAGGATCTCATCCTGCCCACTCTCGTTTTGCTGCTCCTTCAATTGAAGAAGCTAATGAGGATGTTTCTTATGAGGATCTGTATTATGAAGCTCTTCATGAATCCGATGAGGATTTAGACCTAGAACTGGCTCATGTTAGCTCTGTGACTTCAACTGAAGAAGAATCTGAACCTGCTCAGGAAGATTCTCCAGAACCTCTTCAGGCCTCTGAAGCATATTGTCAGTTTGCCAAACCAGCCATGAGTCTTCTAGAAAGTATGTCTAGACTGGGGGGATCCAAGAACTCAGATGGTCAAACATCATCTAATTCTGCTCTGGCAGAGTTTAAACCCAAAACTCGCCAAGAAAAGAGAAGATTGATGCATGACTCCAAACATGTTGCTACTTTCTTAAGATCTTCTAAACTCACTAGTTGGGCACCTAATTCCTTGATTAAACTCAAGAGACTTATGTCCAGGCCTGCAGGTGTGCATTCTTGGGATCTTCTGCAACAACTGCCAATGTTTGGATGGGAGAATATAGAAAGAATCCACAAACTCTTGTAGCGGATTCTGGATCAGACATCTCCTTGATCTCACAAAAAGCACTTAGTGCTATGGATAATCCTCCTAGGATTAAGACTGGCCAGAAGATTAACTTGGTACAAGTTACTGGCACTTCAAAAGTTGCGGGATATGTCACTATGCCCTTATACTTTGACACAGACTTGGGCCCAGTCCATATTGAGATTGAAGCCTATGTTGTTAAAGGCATGACCACACCAATCATCTTAGGGAATGACTTTGCAGATCAATATTCAATTTCTCTCATCAGAGAAGGACCTGATCAATATCTAATATTTGGGAACTCTGGTAGAAAAACCAGAATAGAAAACTCAGTCAGTACTCCTTTGCAGGATGATAATGGATATGCCTTCAAAGTCAGGGTGCTTCCTGAACTAGCTTCTTTGACTTCTAAGTTTAAAGCACATAGACATCTTAAGAAGACTAGAAAGAAGCAGAGAGCAAGAATCACTAATCCTAGCATGAGAGCTCTTTACCCAGTGATGATTCCACCTGAATCTGCCTCTCTCATTCCAGTATCCATCTATTTTCCTGGAAACAGTAATGAAGTATTTGTTGAAAAGATACTCCACTCTAACAGAGGTCCAGAAGATTTCTATGGGATTACCAACTCCCTGGTGTCTTGTGATAATCCAAGGCTTCATGTGAAACAACCCATTACTATCCATCAGGGACAGTTATTGGGCCATGCTAGAAATCATTCTAATTGGCTTGATAGACCTGATAAAATGGGCAAGGAGCAACTTGACTCATGCAATGCATATGCTACTCTTATTAGAGCACTTGCTCAACAAAATATGGAGGCTAGCAATACACCTGCATCAGTTGCTTCGGAAAGTGAGGGAGAAACAGTTCAAGGGGGTCCCAAAGCTCAACAACTCCCTGAGGAAGATATCCCTGAGTCCAAGCTGTTAGAAGAACTTGATTTCTCCCCTGAGATCAGTGAATCTAATAGAAAAGCACTCCAGGAGGTTGTTCTTTCTCATAAAAAAGCATTTGGTCTAGATGGCAGACTTGGGAATTATAATGCAAATGTTAAAATTAACTTGAGATCTGGAACTAAGGAAATTTCACTTCCACCTTTTCCCCTGCCAAGAGAGAAATCATTGACAAGCAAATGGATACTTGGCTCAGTATTGGAGTCATTGAACCATCCAAAAGCCCATGGGGTTTCCCTGCCCTTATAGCTTATCGTAATGGAAAACCTAGAATGTGCATAGATTACAGGAAACTCAATGAGGTCGTTGTGCCTGATGAATTCCCTCTGCCCAGACAAGATGCCATTTTGCAGGCTCTTACAGGGTCACGTTGGCTTTCTACCTTGGATGCATTGGCTGGATTTACTCAGCTCATCATGTCAGATGATGCCAAGGAAAAAACCACCTTCAGGACTCATAGAGGACTATATCAATTCAGACGTATGCCTTTTGGCTACAGAAATGGTCCTGCTATATTCCAAAGAGTCATGCAAGGAGTGTTAGCTCCATTTCTGTGGATCTTTGCTCTAGTCTACATTGATGACATAGTCATATATTCCAAGACATTCAAAGAACACAAATACAGCCTATCAGAATCCAAGACCTCAAGGGTACTAAAGCTTATGACAAGCTTAAGGCTGCTTTTGAGACCGGAAACCCTATTCCTCAAATGGTTATTTCAGTCTCTAAGGATGAAGCAATTCCTACTCCAGGAGAATGGGATAAAGATTTTGAGAATACTACGGTTCTAGTGGAAAGAGTAATTGCTTATTGGTCTCGAACCTTGAAGCCAGCAGAGTGTAATTACTCTCCTACTGAAAGAGAGACCCTTGCATTAAGGGATGGCTTGATAAAATTTCAACCTTACATTGAAGGGGAGAAGATTATTGCCATCACTGATCATGCTGCTCTTATTTGGAGTAAAACCTTCCAGAACATTAATCGGAGGTTATTAACTTGGGGAACTGTCTTTGCAGCCCACCCTGATTTAAAAATCGTCCATAGAGCGGGAAGAGTTCATTCCAATGTGGATCCAATCTCCAGGCTTAGGCATAACATACCTTTCCAGGATGGACCACTGTTGGATAACTCCATACCTACCATCATGGATTCTGAACAGGATTCATTGACGGAATTTTACTCTGAAATTTCTCCTCACTTTGAAGCCAAAACTCTACAGTTAATGGCTGATTATGAAGAAGAGAACTTGAGAGTATTGCCAGAAACCTATTCAACTTCTGTTAAATCTGACTCTGACTCGGGAGATTCCTTGACTGTGCCATTCATCACTGCCAGGAATTATAATTTAGTCATCAGTCTTTCTCCAGAAGAAACTCAAGGGTTTGCCAAAGCCTATTCAAAAGACCCATACTTCAGTAGAGTTATTAAAGAATTAAGGCAAGAATCCAATTGGGTTACACCTAAGCAACCTCTATTCTTTGAGGATGACAATGGTCTCCTCTACTTTGAAGATTGGAATGGCAATCACAGACTATGTGTTCCCTCCAGTGAACAAGCCAAATTACTCAGTGAAGTTCATGATAAAATCATTGAGGGTGCCCACTGTGGATATCATTGAACTTATAACAAATTAGCTTCTACTTATTATTGGCCCAAAATGAGTAGAGATGTCAAGAAATTTGTTGTGAGCTGTGACATTTGTCAAAAGGCGACCCTCGTATGTGCGCACTGTCTCTCCTGTATTTGTATCCCAGATCCGCACGGACATGTCCCTCGAACCAGATACGACACGTGTCCCATCATGGAAGATGGCAACACTCTGCACCCGGTCTGAATGGCCCACCAGGATGCGTTCCAACTCGCCCGTAGCCGTGTCCCAAATACGAATGGACTTGTCCCAGGACCCAGATATAACTCGGCTGCCGTCACTAGAGAAGATCACAGAAGATACAGTCGCACGATGTCGCATGACTTGCTCGGATGTCAGCCCCCATGAATCCGCAACACCCACAACGACTTTAGCTTGAGGTACGCTGGACAAGGATGTCGCATAATTCTGTCGGAGTACGGATTGTTTCGGAATCCATGTCAACGCCGAGCGATAGGTGTTGAGGCAGTGATGGCTTATAGCTTCAGATCCCATCTGGAGGCATCGACGAGCATCATCGAACAACAACCAGTACTTGTTGTGCATCTTCCGGTATTTCTGTAAGATTGATGAGCTAGAATTCATTTCTAAACAGGAAACTCACTGATATCGCCTCTGTTGCCTTCCGAAGAGACGTGACACCGGATTCTAGCTTACCAAATGCACTGAGGCACTCGAACCAGTGCAAGATATGGTTATCGGCAAATTGAGCAACACCGTCAAGCATCGTCGATGGATTTGCAGGGGACGACGCTTCCAGAAGATGAAATGCCCAATACATGCACGAGTATCGGAGGGCCTCCGGAATTATATCAGGATCGGTGATTTCATGAGGGAGTGTGCCAATCCAATTTTCAGCCAAGTCACAAATATTACGGCAAAGTGACTTATTCATGCATTGAAGACAGTTGGTGGCCAGTTTAAGGTGTGCATTCAATTCATCTATGCTGTGCGCTAGGCAGCGCTTGGGATCAACGATGAATTCACGGAAAGAGGCGTGGAAGATGGTGACATGTCCATCATTGGTAGAGGGAATATGGATTACCGACCGAAATCGAGATAGGTCGATCTCAACCTGATCGTATGTCTTCTCTAACAAGGAAGCGATCCCGCTGATGGACAATGGGATTTGCACACAGACCACTGCGGCAAGCAATTCCTGTCTAGTCATCTTTTCTGAGTCAATCAGGAGATTCCCGAATGATTCGTCCATAATCAAATTGTAGAAACTGTCCAGAGATGGGAGAGGCAACCCCGAGTGTGTGAGTGAAGTTATACGGGTCTTTGGATTCACGTCCGTGTCGTCGATATACCACACCGCAGTAGCAGCGTATATGAATAATCCATCTGACTTGTCAAGAAGACTCTTTACCTCGGGTTCGGTTGGCCAGGGAAGGTTAGGCTCAGAATATCCGTGCTTTGTCGCAATATTTGACAGTGAAGATCTCAGGTATGTTTCAATATCGGTTTTTTCATCATCCAGCAATGATCCTTTGTGAAGAGAGAATTCCTCAAGAGATGATTCAGGATTGTGATGGAAGGATGCAGTGATCCAGGACTTGGGTCGACTTGTAATGCAGAATTTCAGAGGTATGTCCACCACACCATCAAGGATCGTCTTTATCAACAGCTTTACTCTTTTAGGTTCCAAGCATTCGTCCAATGCATCTATAACAACAATATTGCCAAGTAGATTTTGGCTTTCTGCGATGAGCCTAATGGGCTGTATCACCAGGAACTTGAACTGGTCAGAGATGGAGTTGAGATCGGCCACATCAGGTGAGTTCATCAGGAGATTATGCATCACTGTTCGAATCCTGGGGTTAGATCGAGCCAGCATGTTAGCAATTGTAGGAATAATCCGTGTTGCGTCAGTTAATGCTGAGCTTGAGCGAGAACAAAAAAAGCTGGCTCCAAGGATCTGCTCATCCAAACGCTGGCTGAGAGTGTGAGCGATGCTTGTTTTTCCGGTTCCGAGCTGACCGTTTAGCCAGTAGACCTTTGCAGCTGAAGCATTGTATGCCCATCTCTCGAGGTCATCCAATATCCGTACACGCGTGTTCTCCATACACCCCGGAAGTTCGACATCTTCAGTGGCATTGCGTGTGTTGTAAGATGCCCGTTTAGCAGGGTTGAGCAAGCCTAAAAGATCGACCGGAGGGTCTACACGGACGTGAGGATAGAAGCGAGATGCTCGAAGTGGTCACCACACTTACTGCTGGAAAATGATATATTCATCCTATCATTTGAATCTGCATGGGACAAGGAAAATATCTCAGCTCTTTAAGTCCCTGTTATTTTCCTAGCGACTACGCTCACTGAAGGTGACATTTCTCCAGTCAAGGTTCATGCCCCCAGACGAAGATGTAGATTGCGGACCAGTGTGCAAGTTTTCAGACATGATACTGTTAGGTGATGATGGTATGGATGGGTCGACGCAGCAACGTGGGTATGTGCACAATAAGTTCGCACGCAAGGTGAGGCGATGCCAGCGCCCAGTGCCAATAGAACTTTGCGCGCGTCACTCAAGATAATATCAAATACGACGCGTCTATTGCAGCGTTTTAGCACCGGTTTGGTTCCCTTATTATAATTATTGTTCCTGGGTGACAGTGATTTGCTCACAATAATTTTTTGCAATCCAATAGTCGTCAGTGCTCTCCAGTGCACACGCAAGTTCACAATATACATAGATATATATACAGTGCTTAGGACAGAGAATCACATCTGGTGCCTCCAGACCCGACAACTAAGCTAGATGGGCAACACTTGTCCCCGATGCAATATGAAAATATGACAAAGCATATGACTGTAGCCTACATTGCTGACACAATTTGTAAGAGCTTCAAAGTGTGAAGATAAAAGCAGCAAAGAGCTGCCAATTTAGATAGAAAACAACAATAAAATGATTTTCACAATTTATAGACTGATAGTGCAATAGCAAAAGACGTCTCTTTTCATTTTTACAGTGTAAAGAGTAAATGCTACATGCACAGGGTGTTTGGATATTGCAAGCTCACACCAACAGCATATCATGTGACATGTCTGCATTACATAGGTACACAGTAGTTAAAAATTTCCTTCACTGAATTATAACCAATGCCCATGTTCAAACTGCTTGCTTCAGGGGACATTCAACATATTTCAACCACACCCATATTGGATGATTCAAGTATACTGACTTATCCTCTTACTTGCCTTCTTGAAAACTGCAAAATCATATTTCATCTCAATTATTGAGAAGGAAACTCTATTCACAGAGTAAGTGTTCAGTATGCACTACTGAGCTTTGGTTGACTCCATCATACCAGCCAACCATTTACTGTATAATCCCACATACAAGTGACCAAGTCAATATTCATAAAGTCACTAGTACATCAGTCTTGGCTCAGTACATTTGCCTCAGACACTTGGTCCATCACATCTTTTATTCCTTTTCATTTTGCTTATTCTTTTATTCTTCACTTTGGTATGTTTGCTTATACTCAGACATGTTTGTCCAGTTTCCACATTCTGTCTCTGTGTCTTTGTATTTTGCTTATATTTCTTATACTACCCTGTTATATACTATGCTCATTCATCTCCATTCTTTTGACTAGAAAAGTAGTGCATCATCATGTATGTATTCTCAGTTCTGAATATCCACTAAAATATGCATATGTCTATTAAGTCCTCATCCATATTTGATACCAACAATCTCAGTCCTCTTCTAAATCCCTTCTGAATTTTAGCAGCATTATAGATAGGAGGGCACAACACAAGTATGTTGAAGCCAAGCCATGTCTGCTGGGCTCATTGGACTGAGCCAAACCTGTCAGTATTGTATTTGAGGGTGCTATTGTACTAGTACCTGAGATCACATGGCATCAGCCCTTGATAGTATATTGTATATTCAGAACCAATTTCTTATCCTTAAACATTTCTTATCATTATTCCTCCCTATACTAGAGCAGTGCCCTATGCTGAGAATGACTGGCTCACTTCCATAGTTTTGTAGTAAAGAGCATATGGTTCCTCAAGCACCCCACCTATTCATTTCTGCTACAGTCTTCTGCTGAGGAACTTTGACCTCTTGGCTCTCTCTTACAGGCATTTCACATCAAGGAAGTAGTTGATGAAGAAATTGAATACAAAAAACAAGGTAACAATGAGCAAGAAATCAACCTGGTTGAAGAAGTACTTAGCTCAGCATAATCAAGTGAGAGTACCAAAGTCAAAGAATAGCTTCCCTAACCCATTCAGCCATATATGCAGGCAGCACCCCTGGTAGAGCCAGCACCTCAGAAACCAACTCCTCTTCCTGAAGCTTCAGGGTATCTGCCTCCTCAACTGAGGCTGGGTCCATAAGCCAGGGCCCTTCTAGGTCCTGCCAATAATCAAGATGTCCTAAACACTATCCTCAAACTCAGTAGGATGGCCCAGTATAGGTTTTATTTAGGTAATTAATATGTTAAATCCACGTGTCAGGTGCTTAATCAAATACTTCTGGAAGGGTTTCTGGAGGTTTCCAAAGGGTTCTGTGAAGGGGGTCGAGGTTCTGAGGATGAGAGGGGTCAGGTTAGATTCATGGGTGGACAGAAGGATGGAAGCGGACAGGAAGTACCAGAGACTGAGGGTTGGTCCCGGTATTAGGTTGATATGACTAGTCATTCGAGGGTTCAAAGTCAGAGGGACTTGGCTTCAACTCATGTGTTACACCCTCCTCGATTGTCTGTCTCTAATTTTGGAAAGTTAGAAAGTTTACTGGAACTGAATTAGAACTTAGAATGAAGACTAAGTCAATATTCATACTGGCAAATAGTCCAGTTGACTAGGGGGTTATATACATGTAACTACTCCTTGTATTATCTACTTGCCGACTAAAAGACAAGGGGAAGGGAGGAATACAAGGGGCTTATAGAAAAATAAGAATAAGGGAGTGAGGTATGTAATGATCCTACATATCATTTATCAAAGGAGCGGAACCTTGTCATGGAATCACAGGAGGTTTGGAATTGCAGAACTTCAGATTATTGCAATAGGATCACAGAAAACGGTTGTTCCAGACTTTTACGGTCAGAAAGGTCCCAGAAAGGGTGCGGGCGGTTGTGAGGACTAAAAATAGGTTTGTTGGGGGCATGGGCCATAATATAATACCTAAAAGCCTGCATGCACTGGTC
Source organism: Chroogomphus rutilus (assembly GCA_003314275.1). Classification (NCBI taxonomy): domain Eukaryota; kingdom Fungi; phylum Basidiomycota; class Agaricomycetes; order Boletales; family Gomphidiaceae; genus Chroogomphus; species Chroogomphus rutilus. Next base: position 28,397 of record QLPI01005155.1, on the reverse strand, counting down.
CTTTTCTCTGGCAGGATCTAGCACAGTCATTTGGCACAGCTGGACTAGGGTCTGTGACTTATAAGGCTATTATACAGTATGTCAAAGGAATATATGAAATGGGATGTAGTATGATGTATGACTAACAGACATGAGTGAGGAGGATGTGACTGTGACCATAATATGTCATGTATATGGCTAATAATAGAATTTGAACTTGGACTTGTACTAGAGTCTAGATGTTTCTAGACCTAGTCTTGACTTGGACATGAAGACTTGACATTGGACTTTAACTTGAGAACTTGTTATGACATAGGAGGTGAGCCAGAGGCCTTTATATACAAAACCAAATAATGATACAAAAATGATATGAGAGGTTAGCTATGCTAGTTGAATGACAAAACATAAGAACAAAGTATAAAAAAGAGGAAACTATACAAAAACTCTGGAGAAATATGTCAAGCACTGAAAGTGCCAAGGTTGTGTGGGCGGAGTGCTAATACAAAATTACCGACTTCACAATGCTGGTGAGGAATCGGCCAAGTCTAGTAGACCGATTGGGGTGGCTTGGCTTTAACATACTCATGTATTGTGCCCTACTTTCTGTGCATGCCACTAATTTTAGAGAGAAGAGGAACTCAGGAGAGCGCTGTCAAGTATACATACCAAGACCCATTAATTTGGCAATGCCGACCAAGCAGTCATCCTATGTCCATGTCCAAGTGTCCATGCCACATGCATATCACTTGGTATGCCAGTCTCAGCTCAGTACATCCACCACCTACACGCCTTGCCAATTACCCCTCATGCTCTACCTCACTCACCATCCATTAATCCCGTACCATTTGCTCCATAATCCTCGACCCACCTTACCTTGGGACTTCTTGTCCTTGTATTATCCTCGGCCATGGCTACATTGTTTTATAGTTGGTCGCTTCCTATTGTCCTACCCTTGGCCACATTTCTATTATTCTATCCTTTATTGTTCTATCCCTGTTTTACATTCCCTCATTCTAATTTTACCCATTGTGGACAATAACCACATACTCTGCATACCTTGTTGTCTCACATTCCTTATTCCACATGTCGCTTCTTAAACCTATATAAGTAGGGCATGCATGTACATATTTCCTCATTCTGGGTATCGACTAGGCTTAGGCCCTTCTACCTTCTTCCTCTCTGTTAAGTCCTCGACTTGGGCCGGCATCATCAGCATCCTCCCGAGTATCCATCTGTTGTAAATTGGTGGCATGCACAGCAAGTAGGGCATAACACACGAGTACGTTGAAGCCAATGCCACTACTCTTGGCCTGCAGGACTTGGCCATTGTCTGCCCAACCTTTCGGCAGTCCCGAAGTTCATCAGTACCCGAAGCTTGACAGTATACCCAGAATCACACTACTTCCATACCTTACGAATATGGTCTTACAAGACACCTTTTAATGATCTTTCTATCTTCTTATTCGGAACTGGGTTCCCCGGTAACCCTTTCTAACTGTTTTGAATCAGGATCTGCTCATAGCTTCATCGGATCATCTTACTCCTGGAAGGGTGTCCAACAAGACAGATTCATGCCCCAGCATTTCCTACCCAGTACCAGTATAGATTCGGAAACCATCCAGTTCAGAAGAACTTCAGTTTTTTCCTGCCGACCAGAAGGCAACACCCCATCCTTGGCACTCTGTCCAGCATGATCAATCAGCATCAGTTCACAGACCATTTGAAAATTCCTTTACGATTACGATCTGTTTTCAAACCTTTCTCAAATCTAGTACTGCTTGCTAACCGCATAGACATGTCTACTAGATTTTCCGTCTGGACAATTTCAGTCCACCCATCTATCAGTCATGTCACTAGATCCATCGGTTGACAAAATTCGGTCACAACTCGCTCACCCGCTATAATCTGTTGATTAACAGGGTATTGGGCAGTATTACATTCCGTCAAGCCACTAACACTTTTAGGTGCATCCCAATGGCCTCGGTCCAGGTGGCACTTGCCACTGTTCCAAAAGCCTCACCCAGGATCCTGTTCCATCGCTGGAAGCTCTGCCAATAGCCCTAGTCAATGCAACTGCCTTATGCACGCTTGTATACCAGAACGGCTGGCAAGTTTTTGGCTGGGACCTCTCAGTCAGCGTTGTCATTTGACACGTTCGGCCAAGGTCTCTTCTGTCCGTCCCCATCCATTCCTGTTTATTCACTCCATATATGCGCATTATATGCCTTTACGAGTCTTCTCCACTCTTCTCAGCTAGAGGCTGACACCTTTAGTAGATGTTGGGATGTCTACCTAAAAGGGGGGGGTGGCGACTAGCTAGAAATACTTCGAACTATGCAATCTCCCCTCCCGAAGACATCCCTTCCCCACAAAACCCCTCCGTTCAGCTTTCTCTATCCCATCCTTCACTTCCTCCGTTCCCTTAGTCCCACCCCCACATTATCCCGACACTCTACTCATGACCTTATGACTACCTCCACTTCCGAATACGTCCCCTCATTCCACCATCAATATCTCTTCCCTTCCATTTAGCATGTCCGAATATGCCAAACCACCCGGCATGATCACTTCACTTTTCCCGCATTTTCTTTTCAAGTCCAATATATATATATATATCTTATTATCTCTTTAATCTACATCAACATCCCTATCTTCACCCCCATCTTCCCTCTGCTTCCCCTTCCCCTTATCCTTCCTCTCCCCATCTCTCAACCCATTTCTCAACCCCTCCAGCAATTCCGTATCTCCCGAGATTCCTGAACCCTCCTCCAGGATGAGCAACAATGTGTTCTCAACCTGTTGGATCCTTTTGATGATCTCTTTGAACATCTCCTCCGTCCTGTCCGACTTCTCCGACTTCTCCATCCGTTTTCGTCCCGACGCCCCAGCCTGCAGTACCTCCACAATGGAACTCCCGCTGACAGTAAAGCGATCGATCTCAACCATGTTCCAAATCAGACTCCGACGGCGCTCATCCCATATCACCTTCACTGTCACCACATCACACAGCCAACCATTCTATTCAGCACTCCAATCTTCAGACTCTCAAATTGTCATCATGTCTTCTTTAGAGCTCATTCCCATGCAATGCTACAACACCCAGGACACACGCATCCAGGCAGAACCATTAACATATCATTATCTTTGTGTACCCCCACCAGCACATTTCTCACTCAGAAAATGATCCCATCCAATCTACACTCAGTCATATGCGATAGGAGATGCAGTCTATTTCCCAGAAAGTCAAGAACCATACATATTTCTTGGAATGACGTCTAGACCAGCATATCGTGATAGGAGTAGAGTGGAATACGAGGCAGAGTTCAGGGCACCATCCCATCCTGATTATCCCACCCACTCCATTCAACTCACTCTTAAATACAAAATGAGAGTGCATGACCGTATACCCATTCGTCCTCCTACTCCCAGACCCCTATTCTTGGATTGGTGTCAAGCTTCGGGTACTAACGGACTTCGGTACTGCCGAGGATCATTGGGCAGACAATGGCCAAGTCCTGCAGGCCAAGAGTAGTGGCGTTGGCTTCAACGTACTTGTGCGTTGTGCCCTACTTGCCGTGCGTGCCACTGATTTGCAACAGACAGGTACTCGGGAGGATGCTGGTGATGCCGGCCCGAGTCGAGGACTTTAACAGAGGGGAAGAAGGTAGAAGGACCTAAGCCTAGTTGATACCCAGAATGAGGAAATATGTACATGCATGTCCTACTTATATAGGTTAAGAAGCGACATGTGGAATAAGGAATGTGGAACAACAAGGTATGCAGAGCATGCGGTTATTGTCCACAATGAGTAAAATTAGAACAAGGAATGTAAACCGCGATAAAACAATAAACGATAGGATAATAGGGAATGGGTCAAGGACAGGACAATAGAGAGTGCATGACTATAAAACAAGGGTTGCGCACGGAGATAGAACAAGGACAGGAAGTCCCGAGGTGAAGCGGATCGAGGAACGGGCAGATGGTGTGGTGGATGTGCCGAGCCAAGAATGGCGTACCAAGTGTCATACATGTGGCGTGGACACTTGTACGTGGACGTAGAATGGCTGCTTGGTTGGCACTGCCAAATAACCGGAACCTCGGTATGCATACTTGACAGTATCCCCCCCTTAGCGGCTGAACCCATGAAGCCGGAAATTAAATTTAGAGTTTTCGGGATGTCTAAACATAACGGTGCGGTTTGTTTGGGAAGTCCCTGGATTTTTTCCATCAGCATCACTGCATCATCTCATCCCATCAGATGTCGAACTCGAAACACAATAGATGCCAAGATCGTCAATGCCAAGCAGGGGCCCATAGGAACATCGATCGACCATGGGCATACCCCGGAAGAGGCGGGGAGTGCGAGGTGGGAGCCGCAACAAGCCACCGAGGGTGCGGATGGGGTGGGTGAGGAGGATGTTGCGGTAGGGACGGTTGAACCGGCGTTCGACAAGACTATCACTACCGGGAGGCTAGTACCGGTGGTATGGGCGACCGCAGATTATGCGGAAGTCAGTCAAGAGGCCGGAACGGCCAGGCAGACAAAAATACCCAGTACTTTGGGAGTCCCAAAGGCTCCTGGGTGAAAGAGGGGTAGGAATGCGGAGGCGGGGCCCAGTAAGGGGCCGAGTTTGAGAGGGCAGGGAGGGGGTATGCAGGTGAGTGGTAGTATGGTTACTCCTTCCTTTTTGCTGACATGTTTCTTTCATCATAAAAATCAAGTCAACCTGGGACAAAGTCCGTCCCGGGGTTCGGAATCAGGAGGAGGGTGCGGAGGCTGATACGGAGGCGGAACCTCCGAGTAAGAGGCCGAAACGGGCCTGTACCCTGCGGCCAAGCAGGAAGAATACCGAGCAGGTACCGTGGGCTGAGGGGTCGGGATGGAAGCGGATGAAGAAGATGGGGAGGACAGACAGGACGGATGGGTTGGAACGGATGGAGAGGAGGTCTGAGGACTTCCACAAGAGGTTGCACCAGATAGAGAGCGCAATGTTGCTCCTTCTCAAGAGGGACTTGGGTCTTTCGGAAAACCCGCAACTGGAGGAGTTGAGGAATGTGTTGCGGGATGAGGAGGGGAAGGAAGAGCAGGGGAGGGATGAGGAGGATGAGTTTGTAGAAATAGATTAAGGAAATGATGAAAATTTGTATAAAAATTTATTTATTTATTTTTTGAGAGGAAGAAAAGTAAAAGAAATAAAGGAAAAAAGAACAAGTCGAAGGTGCCGAAGTGCTTGGCAGCTTGGCTGTGTTATATTGATGGGAGAAGAGGGTGATGGATGGACTGGGAGGGATGTGAGGTTTTCATGATGTCAGAATTAGAGTGTTGGGATGTTTGCAGAAGGATTAGAGGTTAATAGTAGAATGAGGGGGATATATTCGGGAGTAAGAGTGGTCATAGGATCGTGAGTGGAGTGTTGGGATCGTATAGGAGAGGGGCTGAAGGAACAGAGGAAGTGAGGGACAGGACAGAGGGTGATGAATGGAGGGTTTTTTTGGGAGAGATGTCTTCAGGAGGGGAGTTTGTGCAGTTTGAAAAGGTTTCTAGCTGGTTGCCACCCCCCCCTTTTAGGTAGACGTCCCACCGTCTACTACGTCTACTAAAGGTGTCAGCCTCTAGCTGAGAAGAACGGAGAAGGGTCGTAAAGGCATATGATGTGCATATACGGAGTGAATGAACGGGAACGGATGGGGACGGACGGAAGAGACCTTGGCTGAACGTGCTGAATGACAACGCTGACCGAGAGGTCCCAGCCAAAAACTTGCCAGCTGTTCTGGTATACAAGCGTGCGCAAGGCAGTTGCATTGACTAGGGCTATTGGCGAAGCTTCCAGCGATAGAACAGGATCCTGGGTGAGGCTTTTGGAACGGTGGCAAATGCCGCCTGGACCGAGGCCATCGGGATGCACCTAAAAACGTTACTGGCTTGACGGATTATAATACTGCCCAATACCCTGTTAATCAACGGATTATAGCGGGTGAGCGAGTTGTGCCCGAATATTGCCGACCGACGGATCTAGTTACATGACAGACTGATGGGTGGACTGAAGTTGTCTGGACGGAAAATCTAGTAGACATATCTGTGCTGTTAGCAAGAAATACTAGATCGAGAAGGGTCATAATCATAAACAAATTTTCAAATGGTCTGTGAGCTGATGCTGATTGATCAAGCATGCCAGACAGAGTGCCGAGGGTGGGCGTTGCCTCCCGGTCGGCCAGAAAAAACTGAAGTTCTTCTGAACTGGGTGGTTTCCGAATCTATGCTGGTATTGGGTCGAAAATGCTATGGCATGGATCTGTCTTGTTGGACACCTTTCCAAGAGTAAGACAATCTGAGGAAGCTGTAAGCAGATCCTGATTCAAAACAGTTAGACAGGATTACCGGGGAACCCGGTTCCGAATAAGAAGATAGAAAGGTCATTAACAGGGTGTCTTGTGAGACCATATTCGTAAACCATGGATGCATGGAAAGTAGTTTGATTCTGGGTATACTGTCAAGCTTCGGGTACTGATGGACTTCGGTACTGCCGAGGATCGTTGGGCAGACAATGGCCAAGTCCTGCAGGCCAAGAGTAGTGGCGTTGGCTTCAACGTACTTGTGCGTTGCGCCCTACTTGCCGTGCATGCCACTGATTTGCAACAGACAGGTACTCGGGAGGATGCTGGTAATGCCAGCCCGAGTCGAGGACTTTAACAGAGGGGAAGAAGGTAGAAGGACCTAAGCCTAGTTGATACCCAGAATGAGGAAATATGTACATGCATGTCCTACTTATATAGGTTAAGAAGCGACATGTGGAATAAGGAATGTGGAACAACAAGGTATGCAGAGCATGCGGTTATTGTCCACAATGAGTAAAATTAGAACAAGGAATGTAAACCGCGATAAAACAATAAACGATAGGATAATAGGGAATGGGTCAAGGACAGGACAATAGAGAGTGCATGACTATAAAACAAGGGTTGCGCACGGAGATAGAACAAGGACAGGAAGTCCCGAGGTGAAGCAGATCGAGGAACGGGCAGATGGTGTGGTGGATGTGCTGAGCCAAGAATGGCATACCAAGTGTCGTACATGTGGCGTGGACACTTGTATGTGGACATAGAATGGCTGCTCGGTCGGCACTGCCGAATAACCGGAACCTCAGTATGCGTACTTGACAATTGGATACTGGAGAAATTGTGGAAGATATGTTGCCTGTGACCTGGAAATACTCCGAGATGACTCAGTCCCCTGACTCATCCTAAGGCCCCTCAGGAGTAGTGGACAAGGTTGTTAGACATTTATTGGTGGACTTCCTTATTGTTTCTTTTATATGTTTCTCCTTTTCTTGGCATGACTCAGACCTGTTTCCTATTCTGTTAGTCTTTTCTCATTGTTACTCATCATCCTTTCCTTTTTGGTTAGTCTCCCCCTATCATAGCCCCTAGCCCCTATTCGTGCAGCCTCGATGCTGTATCATTTCTCCAGAGTTTCTCCATAGTTTCCTCTTTTGTATACTTTGTTCTCGTGCTTTGTCATTCAACTGACATAGCCAACCTCTCGCATTGTTTTGCATCGTTGCTTGGTTTTTGTATATAAAGGCCTCTGGCTCACCTCTGTAATAACAAGTTCTCAAGTTAAAGCCCAAGTCCAGTCTACAAGTCCAAGTCAAGACTAGTCTAGAAATGTCTAGACTATTGTATTCAAGCCCAAAGTCAAAGTCCAAGTCTTAGTCAGCATGACACATTTGCATCTCATCAAGGTCATGTCCCTGTCACATCACACCATATTTCGTTCACATTCTATTTTCGTTCATACATCGCCTTGTCACAGAGTATAATCCAGCTGTGCCGAACGACTGCGCTAGATCCCGCCAGAGAAAAGGACCGGTGTGCGCAGGCTTTTAGGTATTAATTACCTAGAGCAACTCTACACCACTCGGCCGCAGGGTACAGGCCTGCCTCGGCCTTTTACTCGGAGGTTCCTCTACCTCCACATCTACCTCCTCACTCTTTGGTTCAGGGATCTCTTCGCCCTCTCCTGGACTCCGACCCCCAGGGCAGACTTTACCCCGGGACAACTTGTTTTTGCGCTGTTTAAACAAAAAATCAATAAAAATGAATATAAAAAAAATCCACTAAACACTCACCTGGGCCCCTCTTTCCCTCTCACTCCTTCCTTGTCCTCTTGCACTTGGCCTCTTACTAGGCCCCGCCTCTGCATTTCTACCCTTCTTCTGCTCTGGAACCCTCAGGACTACCGAGGTTCCGGGGACCTCTGCCGATCTGGCCCTTGCGGCCCGTTGACTTTTGGCCTCTTGGCCATCCTCCACATTCGGTGCGGACATCCAATTCTCCCCTACCAAAGCCTTGGTAGCAGCTTCGATATCTGGTTCTAGGGTAACCACCCCTGCCGAAGCATCCTCCTCACCCGCCCCCTCCGTACCCTTGGTGGCTTTTCTTGTTTTCCATCCCGTATTTTCTGACTCCCGGCCACACCTACGGGCGATCTGTCTCCCTTTGGGCCCCCACTCGACATTATCAGTCTTGGCACCCATTTGTTTCGGATCTTTGTGTTTAACAGGTTGGGATGATGCAGTGACGATGATGGAAGCCTAGGAACTTCCCAAAACAATCCGCGCCGTTATGTTTAGGCATCCCAAACTCTAAATTTAATTTCTGGCTTCATGGGTTCAGCCGCTAAGGGGGGGATACTGTCAAGTACACATACCGAGACCCGTTAATTTGGCAGGCTCGACCAAGCAGTCATCCTATGTCCACATCCAAGTGTCCATGCCACATGCATATCACTTGGTATGCCGGTCTTGGCTCAGTACATCCACCACCTACACTCCTTGCCAATTACCCCTCATGCTCTACCTCACTCACCATCCATTAATCCCGCACCATTCACTCCATAATCCTTGACCTACCTTACCTCGGGACTTCCTGTCCTTGTATTATCCTCGGCCATGGCTACATTGTTTTATAGTCGGTCACTTCCTATTGTCCTACCCTTGGCCACATTTCTATTATTCTATCCTTTATTGTTCTATCCCCGTTTTACATTCCCTCATTCTAATTTTACCTGTTGTGGACAATAACCACATGCTCTGCATACCTTGTTGTCTCACATTCCTTATTCTACATGTCGCTTCTTAAACCTATATAAGTAGGGCATACATGTACATATTTCCTCATTCTGGGTATCGACTAGGCTTAGGCCCTTCTACCTTCTTCCCCTCTGTTAAGTCCTCGACTCCAGCCGGCATCATCAGCATCCTCCATCCGTCTGTTGTAAATCGGTGGCACGCACAGCAAGTAGGGCACAACGCACGAGTACGTTGAAGCCAATGCCACTACTCTTGGCCTGCAAGACTTGGCCATTGTCCACCCGACCTTTCAGCAGTCCCGAAGTTTGTCAGTACCCAAAGCTTGACAAGTGCCAAGAGTGTCAGCCCAAGTGAGGACTTCAGATAGGAGGATGAAGGAAGGTAAGAAGTGTTGATACATATTCAGAATGGAGAACTATCGATATCCATGTACTACTTATATAGGTTAAGAAGCGAATGTGGAACAGGGTGGCATAAGGTATAAAGAAGGAGATAAGGCATGGAGAGCATGTGAGGGCATTGTCAACAATGTTCAAGAATAGAACAACAAATATAAATGAAAATAGAACAATCAAATATGGCCAAGCATAAACAATAAGAGCATGATCAAGAGAGGACAATAGAATGTGGCTGAATATAAAACAATAGGGCCATGACCAAGAATAAAACAATAGGAATGTCCTGAGGTAAAATGGGCTGAGAAATAAAGAATAAATAGGTTGGGAATAATGGATACTGCATAAAGGAAAAGTAAATGATGAATGAACTGGAAAATGTAGATGATGAATATACCGAGCTGTTAGAAGACGACCCTTTCTGAATCCTAAATCCAAATCCAAAGCCCTATTTCAAACTCCGCTCCAATTCTGAGATTGGAAACAAGGGTACAAGGACAGGAGAGGAATATCTCAACCTTTATACCCAGGTAACATCCACAAGCTCCATTATCCACTGAACTTCCACAGTATCCATCATCCACACCGTCCATGATATCCAAGACCTCCATAACCTCTCGTGTGACCGATAGATAAATTCATACACTGACAATTCTCCAAAGGTCAGGAATTTAGGAACCGCCAGCTAGGAAACCAGAATGGGTTTAGCACGGTGATTAGAACCCAGAATTATCACCCTCACTCTGGACTTAGTGCCAGGAGGTTGGCTTTACAGACTCTGATGTATAGATTTGTAAGCTAGTGCACAGACCACTTACATAAATGGTATAAGAGGGGTTCACCAGCAGCAGGATCCTTAGACTTTCCTCTTTGGATTCTCCCTGCCTAGCCCTCTCCATAAGATAGCTCTGGAGAAGTCCAGAGGGTTGCCCTTACAATAAGCTTTCACATCAATTTGAACTGGTCCAGCATTTGTTTCAAAGATAATGGGTAAGTTCACATATCCAGAAATTTTTATTTGTCCCAGTGACCAAGAAATCACACTCACTTATGTAAACCTCATCCTTGGAAATTAGGGATTTAACAAGGTCTGGACAGCACAGCACATAAGCTGAAGCCAGGCCATACTCTGAACCATAGGTGGTTTGGCTTAGTCTAAATTGTGATAAGAAGGCAATAGAGCTTGAAAAAATGGGAGAAAATCAATACACTTGTTATTGATCCAGTGAAGTTATATGGCCATAAAAACTATTCTCAATTCAACTTGACTTGACTTGGTGTGAAAACAGCTTGGAATAGACACATATATGCTTTGAATGACTCAGCTAAACTCAGTAATAGCTAGGAAAATTCCAGAAAATTCCATGCAGAAATATAGAAATATTTCCTAAGTTATGAATTCCTAAAAACTCTCATATGTGTTATAACAGGTCATAAAATAATTATTTTCTCAATAGCTAACAGAGAGAACCCTTTAATACCTCTTGCAAACCTAATAAATTTCAACGCACCATTCACCTAACATAATTTTCATGCATGCCTGATGACTAAAAGGATTGAGATTGATAAAGACAAACAGTAGTGTTAGGATGGAATCAGGGGATTGAGACATCTTGATATATATTGACGAGTGCACGTTGAGGAATGGAAATTATTCTGCGAGAGGCAAAATGTCATCAGTATTCATCAATACCTAGAACCAGGATGAGTCTTGAGCAGAAGAATTCAAAGAGATATCATTGGGAATAGCCATCAGCTGGGCCATAGGGCTAGGAAAAATCTTCAAAAGTCGCAATGAATGGTTACAGAGCACTGACTCAAAGATGTTCGTGGCAAAGCAATGAAGGCATCTAACAGATCTCCCCCAGATATACAGTACAGGACAAGCAAACTCAACCAAAAAATTTAACCCAATTTTCTGGTAAAATTGGCTCATTGAAATTGATAATAGACCATTAAAAGAAGTATCTAACATCAAAATAAAGTCAATGGTATGAGCCAATTTTTCTCCAAAACTATTTTGATTTTGGACATGTCAACATTTTGGCCACACCCCAAAAAAAAAACTGAAAAGACTGGAAAAAATATGCCATCAATAGCTATGATTAAGTGGTGTATGATTCCAATAAAATTGTGAAAAAATAACTATATACCAACTCATAAACAAATAAATACAAATCTAGCACAATCATTACCCGGCCTTGAGATGCTACATAATGCCTGCTGGCTGCCATCCAAAATGCAAACAAACAAAACATTACTGGACTATGAAATCAGAATAAGGATCAGGTTACTGAAACAGATGAACATATAGTGCCTCCAACAACACCTACAGATTATCAATCTGACAGGGAATTGCTAACTTCTGCAAACATTTTTTACAACCATGCCATGTGTAGAATGAATTTTGCTTTGGAGGGAGAGGAGACTGAGAGTAAAGAAGCCTTTGAAGCACACAATCATGAATATGAGGACTTAGAGGATCCAGATTCAGTATGGGACAAGGATGATCTTCAAGAAAGGCTCTTTGATTTTGCTGTCAACCAGGGAGATGACTTAAAGGATGAAGATTGGGTGCCACCTCAGTTGAGGAAAAAAAAGCAGTGAGAAGGTGATGGTATATTCACATTGAACCCTGATTGTAAATTAAAAAAATTACAATAAATTGTCAGGTCAACCAAATAAATACAAGAAGGGCCCAGACATCATGAGCAAGTCCAGTCACAGATAGGGAATGGCACGGGTCACCCACAGGTCAAATGTGGGTGACCCGCACCCGACCCATGGGAAACCCGAACCCATCAACCCATGGGTTTTTTCCCATGGGTCGACGGGTGTCGGGTGCGCGGTGCACCCGCATGCCTGCGGCGCGTTCATGTCATATATCGTGTTCGCGCCGACACGAACGTGCTGTACGCATACGCGCCAACACGAACGCGCTGTATGCGCACGTGTTGACATGAACGCGCAGACATGAACGAGCCGACACGAACCCGCCGACACAAACGTGCTGTACGCGTACGCGCCGACTCGAACCCGCCGACATGGACGTGTTGTATGTGCATGTGTGAATGCGCTGTACGTGCACGCGCTGACATGAACGCGTTGTACACGTGCAGGTACGGCTTGTTGGTGTCGGCGCGTGCGTGTCATATGGTGTGGCGCGTGTGTGTCGTATGCACGTGCGGCACGTGCGTGTTGTATGCGTGTGTGGTGCATGCATGTCGTATGCGTGTGCGGCACATGTGTGTCGTATGCACGTGCGGTGCATGTGTGTCGTATGCACGTGCATGTCGTACGCGCACATGTACGACAGGAGCGAGTGGCCGGTTGGGTGTGGTATGCGTGCACATGCACGCGTACATGGTTGACGCGCCGGGTTGGGCCGGGTCACGGGTGCTCTGGGCTTGACCCACACCCGCACCCAAGGGCACCCAACCCGGTGACCCGTGCGGGTTGGCCAAACCCGTGCTATTCCCTAGTCACAGACAATGGTCCTGCAAATCAGAAATCCCTTGATGCATTTGGGTTTTTGTCTATGCCTAGACCTAGCCACCAACAACGATCCCCTTTAATTGAAATTGTCAAAGTGCTATCCAAGCCTGAGTTGATGCTGCTATATTTGGATACAAATTTACCTAAAGAGGTGCAACATGCCATTGATGCTGACATTACCAACACCCAAATCTGACAATAAAGTGTTGAGGTCAACATTCCACTCACCAATAAACAGGATTCAGAATTAGGCCTATATACACAAGCTGATTTAGAAGACGATATTGATGAGGCTATTGCAGGTGGACTGGAGATTAACTCATGGGAGTGTTTGCAAGATCAAATCAAGAAAGACCTAACAAAGAAGGACCAGATGCTCACCCTATCTGATACCAATAAACTTCTGATTCTCAGAAATTTTGTAACATTACAGATTAAAAGATTGGGAATAATGGAGGCAAGTAAACAAATTGCTCAACAATGGCATGAAGGAGCTGGAACTCCCTTTGCTTGAAAAATTTGTGTTCTTGCTTGGCACTATCAAATATTTGAATGGCTTCCTGAAGAAAAGTGTGATGGTATTCATATAAGGTCACTTCTTTCTGATGAGTGGCTATAGATTTTGGCACAGCAATGGTTAATTAAGCTAGGGTAGTACCACAAGGCTCTTAAAAAAGGGGTTTATATGGATGGCCATGAATGCAATGATGTGGTTGAGTACTGCAAGAACATATTTTTGCGACTGATGGAGAAGTACCAGAAAAGAATGGCCAAGTGGGTTCAGGATGATGAAGGAAATTTTACTAGAATTCCTCCAACATTGCAGGATAGTGTCAAGTACATGTACCAAGCATCAGTTCACTTGGTAGTGCTGACTGAATGATCATTCTAATTCCACATGCAAGTGACCAAGTCACATACAAGTCACTTGGTACATCGGTCTTGGCTCAGCACATTCATCATCTACATCTCCCATCCTATCCATCATCCACCCTTCCCTCATTCATTATCCATTATTCCCACCCTGTTTATTCTTTATTTCTCAGCCTGTTTCACCTCGGGACATTTTCTATTGTTTTCTCCTGGGCCATGACCCTATTGTTTTATATTCGGTCATTTTCTATTATCGTATTCTTGGCCACATGCCTATTAACTTATTGGACCACATTTCTCTTGTTCTATTCTCATTTACATTTCTTTGTTCTATTCTTGATCATTGTGGACAATACCTCCACATGTTCTTCATACCTTATTGTTCTTCTCCATGTCTTATGCCACCCTGATTCCACATCTCACTTCTTAACCTATATAAGTAGTACATGGATGTAGATATTTTCCTTGTTCTGAATATCGACTTGGCTTATGCCTTCTTGTCTTCCCTCCTCCCATATGAAGTCCCTTACTCAGGCCAACACTCTTGGCACTCTCCTGGGTATCTCTTCTATCTGAAATCAGTGACAGGCACAGAAAGTAGGGCACAACCCACGAGTACGTTGAAACCAAGCCACCCTAATCAGTCTGCAGGACTTGGCCGATTCCTGCTAGCATTGTGAAGTTGGCACTATTACAATAGTACTTGGCCCACACATCATCAGCATTCTGGGTGCCTGACAGATGGTGAGAAAGAATCATTCCTAACTTTCAAGATGAGTCTTGTTTCCATGCAAATGAATACAAGTCATCAGATTGGTATGGTTTACCATAATTATATGAAATGAATTTTTATAACTCATATAAATCAATATTTTCAGGCTTAAGCTAGGCCAGACAGTTCTGCAAAAAAAGGAAGAGGCCAACTTATACATGTATCAGAATATATCAGTCCTCAAACTGATCGCCTTGTCTACACTGATAAGGAAGGCAAAATTCTTGATAAAGCATGTGTAGGGAAATGAGCTCTAATGGATTTATCTGATTTGAGTAGGAACACTAGGGACACACAGACTAGCAAAAGAACCCCTCAGTGTGTGTGGTCAACACTGAGGAGGAAATACTACTGTGCACGAATGCACGCAAATAGTATGAGCTGGTGATATCATAAATGACCGTAACTTCAAGTTTTGAGGATCACGCCTGATGCTCCAATGGAGTTTGAATATTGATGTTGCATCACCCAAAATATAATAATACAGCTTTTTAAATCTCGAAAAATAAAAGAAAAATAAGAAAAAAAAATAAAAGGAAAATATACCAATAGTTCCTTGTCAAAAATAACAAGGAATGTCAGAAATTTTGATTATATTGGGCTTGATTTGTTGGAATAGACCCAACATGCCCCCTCAAGCCTAATGTAATCTTAATTTTTTGGTGACCATCTTCACCTTTGGGCCAGGTAGACCTTTAGTAAGGATGTCGGCTAGCATTTGGTCGGTCAGTAGATATTGAACGATGATAACATTATTCTTGAGCGAGTCACATATGAAATAAAGCCAGATGTCAAAATGCTTTGTTTGCACATGTTGTTGATTACTGTGTGTGATGGCAATAGCAGATTGATTGTCGCAATGGATCTTGATTGGGAATTGGATAGGTTGAAATATCTCAGTGATTAAGTGGTGCATCCAGAGTGCTTCTTTAGTTGCATGTGTAAGCGCAATGAATTCTGCCTCTGTCAAAGATAATGCTACAATTGATTGTTTTTGGCAGCTCCAAGAGACTGATCCACTATCAATTTGAAAAAGGTATGCTGAAATTGAATGGCGGTGATCTTGAGATGCCCAATCAGCGTCGGCGTATCCAATGAGTCCCTTGTGGCTTTTACCTAGAACTAATTTGTAGTCTTTAGTTCCTTTTAGATACTTAAGTACTCTCTTAGCCGCTTCCCAATGTATTTTACCGGGATTATCGAGGAATTGTGAGAGTAATGATACAGCAAAGGATATGTCTGGATGCATCGCAATGGCCACCCACATGAGCGAGCCGATTGCTTGTTGATATGGGATTTTTTTTCATTTCTTCTTTTTCATTGTCCATCTTTGGGCATTGGTCCTTAGACAACTTGACATTTGGGTCTATAGGAGTTGTCTGTGTTTTAGTGTTTTGTAGACCAAACCAGTTAATGATTCTTTCTATGTATGCTGGTTGAGAAAAAGCAATTGGGTGTAATTTACGATCACGTTTGATTTTCATGTTGAGTAACCAATGAATTTTGCCAAGGTCTTTCATTTTGAAGACCTGAGCGAGATCGTGTTTGATCTTGTCAACAATAGTTATGTTTGTTGCTGTGATTGTGAAGTCATCCATGGCTGCAGCTATGACCAAGTGTCCTTCATGTCCATGTCTATAGAATACGGCAGCGTCAGAGGCTGATATTGTAAATCTGAGTTTTTCTAATGCATTGGATAAACAATTGTACCACTTGCATCCAGATTGTCTGAGTCCATACATGGCTCTTTTGAGTTTGAGTACATGATCATGGGTTCCGCACTTGTATTCATGTGGTTGCTTCATATAGATAGGCTCCTTCAATGGTGCATTTATATTAGCATTATCGACGTCCATTTGATGGATGGGCCAGTCATTCCTGGCTGCGATCGTGCATATTGTTCATAAAGATGACAGACAAACAACTGGAGCATATGTTTCATCATAATCAATACCAAAACTCTGTGTGAATACTTGAGCTATAATACGTGACTTAGCTCGGTAGATTTTCCCTTGTGGGTGGGTCTCTCTTTTGAATGAACGTCCACCTCCTGCCAACTATATTAGCATCCGGTGGCAGCATAACTAGATCCCATGTTTGTTTTTCGATTAGTGCTTTATATTCGTCATTCATAGATTTCTTCCATATGGGATTATCTAAAGCTTCATCTGCATTAATCGGTAGACTAAAATTTTCTCTGGTAAATTTGTCATTTGGAGATGGTGTTGCACTAATAGCTAGCTCATTAATGAGAAGTTCATGCTCATTTGGATTTATTTCGAGTGCTAGCATGCTAATATGTGCGTCATTGTCCATCTTTGAGTGCAATTTTGTGGCTGAACTGGCTCTTAATTGTTTTTGTTGGATCCGGATACGTTTGCTCCTCCTTGGCAGCTTAATTCTACATGGGCCACTTACAGCCATCTGACTGGGTTGCAAATCTTCAAGACTGGCATCTGGGATGAATTTGTCAGCACCATCGCCTGATTCTATAGGTGGAGCATGCAGAACAGGTGCTAATGTACTTGATTGCGGTAATAGCAGAATATGCCTGGAGCACATAGGGACTATTCTCGGTGATTATTTGGTAGGTACTATCGGTATGGTTTCTTTTGGCTTTTCGTCAAATGTGATGTCACGCTCTGTGGTGATTTTCTCAGAGTCCAGCCAATATATTAGGTGACCATTACTGAGTGCTGAGTGACCAACCCATTTAGCATTTTTGGCTTTAGGTAACAACTTATCTCCTTGTTTAAATTTGACATAAACATCTCTCCCCCAAATATATGAGTCACGGAGATCTGGTTTTTTATTATGTACCATCTCATAAGGGGTTTTGTTAGGTAAAGCCTGAGTATATGTTCTATTTTTGAGATAATTGGCATGTTGAATTGTGTGTCCCCATAAGAATTTAGGGAGATCTGATTCAATTAGCATGGCATGCATGCGTTCCACTAGAGTACAATTTAGCCTTTCAGCTACACCATTGGATTCCAGTGTATCATGTACGGTTAATCTGTGGCACATGTCTTGCATGGCCAAATGGGATTCGAACTCGTTACTCATGTATTCACCCCCTCTATTGGATACCAGAATTTTGATATAGGTGTTCCATTGGCGAAAGAGCATGGCTTCATAAACTTTATATTTTTGCAGTGCCTGATCTTTTGAATTCATTAGATATAGCACTGATTCCCTTGAGTGATCGTTGGTAAATGAAATGTAATAGATCTTTTTATTGATCGTTGGGTTCCTGGCAGGTCCCCAAACATCGGTATAGATCTTATCACCAAATTGAGCAGATCTTTTGTTTGACTCTTGTGGAAGGGGTTTGCATGTCATTTTCGATTTGACACAAATGTCGCAGGAGAACTTGTTGCTGGCCATAGATGAGTTAACTCCAAGTACCATTCCATGTTTCAGTAAATATCTCAGAGATTTATGTGAGATATGCCTGAGTTTTTTATGTACATCGATCGCAGATAGGCACAAATGTATAGAAGGTGCCCTTGAATCATTGTTTAGGCAGTATAGGCCACGAATCTTGGGGTCTTGGATTAAAGTTTTCCCAATCGTGTTTTTAATCATGCATCTTTGATGCACGAATTCAGTTCAGCAGCCCGCATTATCACAGCGGCTGATTGAGATAAGTGTGAAGGCAATAGATGGCACGTAAAGCATGTCATTTAAGATTATCTCGGCCCTTTTCCTGTTGGCGGCTGCATGCAAGACCAATCTGCCAGATCCTAGGGCTTCAAAAATGCCCTTATCGGCAGCGTGTATCTTACGTAGCTCAGGGAATGAACAGATTAAGAAAATCCCGGTGCGGCATCATATGAGAGCTAGTGCCAGTGTCTAATATAATGACCGATCCTGGTGCATCGCTCATGAGGGCCATCAAGTCGAAATTATTGAAGGCGGTAGAGTCTTCATCTTTTTCCTCAGATTCTGAGGTTGCCTTCTTTGGCTGTATTAGCCTTGGCCTTCCCCTTTCTCTTTTTTGGTTTAAATTTAGCTCATCTCTTTTGTCTAGGTCCCTGGCCTTCTTTTTTACCTCCTTTTTCCCAACAGGTTTCAATAGAATGCCCTTTCTTCTTGCAATTAGAACAAATCAGAACTTGTTTTGTAGATGCCAATTTAGCTGATGTCCCCATAAAAATTGTTCTTCTTGAGAAATTGATAGGGTTTTAGGCCTATCATATTGTGCTTTTAAGACCCTAATAATATTAGCATGGTCTAGAGGTATGCCCATTTCCTCAAGAGAAGTTGTGAGGGAATTCATGATGGCTTCATAAGAAGGTGGCAAGGAGGCAAGAATGATGTCAATGAACTCGGCTTCAGTGATAGTGGCTCCCATTTCATGGAGCTGTGCATAGAGGTCTTGGGCTTTGTCTAGATGGTCCCTCAGGTCATCACCCTCAGCACATTTGATGTTCCATAGCTGGCACTGAAGAGTTACAATGACCATCTTGGGCTTCCTCATTATCTCAGTGACTAATGCATCCCATGCCTCTTTCGCAGTCTTGGTCTTCTGGAGCATCAGGGCCAAGGACTCTGACACAGAGACAATAAGTTGTGCCTTAACCTGGCCTTCTCTTGACATATATCTCTCCAACCTCTCCTCAGTTTTATCTAATAGTCTCTCCTGATTTAGAAGATGATATTGATGAGGCTGTTGCAGGTGGACTGGAGATTAACTCATGGGAGTTTTTGCAAGATCAGATCAAGAAAGACCTAACAAAAAAGCACCAGATGCTCACCCTATCTGATACCAATAAACTACTGGTTCTCGGAAATTTTGCAACATTATGGATTAAAGGATTGGGAATAATGGAGGTGAGTAAACAAATTGCTCAACAATGGCATGAAGGAGCTGGAACTCACTTTGCTTGAAAAATTCATGTTCTTGCTCGGCACTAACAAATATTTGAATGGCTTCCTGAAGAAAAGCATGGTGGTATTCATATAAGGTCACTTCTTTCTGATGAGCAGCTACAGATTTTGACATGGCATTGGCTTTCTTCCCAAACTGCTGGGCAGGTCACTCCAAAAGCATTTCAAGACACACTTAATACAGTAATTCTTCCTAGTCTCTCAATCACTCCAAAAATTTCAATTGGTCTTCGCACTTCACATTGTTGGTTAATTAAGCTAGGGTGGCACCACAAGGCTCTTAAAAAGGGGGTTTATATGGATGGCCATGAATGCACTGATGTGGTTGAGTACCGCAAGAACATATTTTTGCCACTGATGGAGAAGTACCAGAAAAGAATGGCCAAGTGGGTCCAGGATGATGAAGGAAATTTTACAAGAATTCCTCCAACATTACAGGATGGCGAGAAAGAAATCATTCCTAACTTTCAAGATGAATCTTGTTTCCATGCAAATGAATACAAGTTGTCAGCTTGGTATGGTTTACTATAATTATATGAAATGAATTTTTACAACTCATATAAATCAATATTTTCAGGCTTAAGCTAGGCCAGACAGTTCTGCAAAAAAAAGGAAGAGCTGACTTATACATGTATCAGAATATATCGAAACTGGTCGCCTTGTATACACTGATAAGGAAGGCAAAATTCTTGATGAAGCAGGCATAATTATTTACCCTGAATCAAATGGCGATGCATGGTAGGATGCCAAACAACTATTGGCCCAGATTTTGCATGCAATTGCTGTTTTTGAAAAGCAGTTTCCTGGGTGCATGGCATTATTTGTTTATGATCAGTCTTCTGCTCATGGATCTCTTTCCCAGATGCTCTCAAAGCCTTTGAGATGAATAAATCTGATGGAGGCAAGCAAGGCAAACAGAAAGATACCCAATCTAATCCAAACACTTTATTCTGAGGCCAGGTACAAAAAATGACCACAGTGAATGGGGAACCAAAGGTACTCAAAACAGTTGTTAAAGAAAGGGGTTTCAATGTTCAAGGCAAAAAAGCAAAGTGCAAACCTGTTTGCCCAGCTGACAACACAAACTGCTGCATGGCTCGCATCCTCAGTCACCAAGATGATTTTGCAAATCAAATTTCTCAGATGGAGGCACTTATTCACAATGCAGGGCATGAATGTATCTTCTTGCCTAAATTTCATTGTGAGATGAACCCTATTGAAATGGCAAGTATTTATTTTATTACTTTCTTGCATTATTTTATGAAACTAAAATATGACAATAGTACTGGGGATGGGCAAAATTCCGTTATCGAGAAATTCCAAGGAAGACATTTGAGGATGCAAAGACAGTGGCAAAAGAATACCTTGATGCATGCCTAGCTGATGTGATACGGTGGTTTATAAATCGTTCTTGGAGATTTATGGCTGCATATCGCAAGGGACTTACTGGGAATGCAGCTGCTTGGGCTGTTAGAAAGCAAACCAAGCATCGCGTAGTTACTGAACAAGCTATGATGTCAATTGAAGCCATACTTAACTAAAATTTGCGTCATGACAATGAGATTTGGGGTGAAAAATTGCATTGAAAAGGCCCAAAAATTTGGCCACATTAAAAACTCGTTGGAAAAACTTCGGAACACGTTTTTTTTGGACGTATTTTGACATTCTGATTCTGAATATAACATTAGTTTGGCACAAAAAATTCTCGATCGCTCAAAACCAAATTGGTTGAGTTTGCTTGTCCCGTACTGTATATGTCGGAAAACAATCTTAAAAGGTAGCGCGAATCACAGTCAGCATGAGGAACCAGACTGGTGCCAAACACTGAAATAGACGCGTAGTATCGCCACGCGCACAATTCTATTCGCCAGCTGTCAATCTGACGCTGGGATAGCCTTGGCCTGGGAACTTATAGTGCACATACCCAAGTGTCTGCGTTCGACCCATCGACACCACCATCGTGTAAGGCAGCTACTAAACACTCTCATGTCCCAACCCTTGCACTCCAATCCACAATCCACGTCTTCGTCAGGCGGCATAAACCTTGACGTGAAAAATGTCACCTTCAGTGAGGGCGATAGTTGAGCAAGGACTTAGACTCGAAGAGCTGAGGCATTTTCTTCGTCCGTTGCAGATGCAAGGGGTGACGTGAATATACCGATCACCAATAGTAAGTGCGGCTTTCACTTGGGGCCTTTCACGCCCAACCTCATATGTTTTTAGACCCCCCGGTCGATGTGTTAGGGCTGCTCAAACCTGCTGAAAGGGCTTCTTACAACACACGCAACGCCGCTGAAGATGTCCAACACCCCGGGTGCATGGAGAACACGCGTGTACGGATATTGGATGACCTCGAGAGATGGGCGCGCGATGCTTCAGCTCCAAAGGTCTACTGGCTGAATGGTCAGCTTGGAACGGGAAAGACAAGCATCGCACACACTCTCAGCCGGCGTTTGGATGAGCAGAAGATCCTTGGAGCCAGCTTTTTTTGTTCTCGCTCAAGCTCAGCATTGACCGATGCAACACGGATCATTCCTACGATTACCGATATGCTTGCTCGATCTAACCCCAGGATCCGAGCAGTCCTGCATGATCTCCTGACGAAAACACCTGATGTAGCCGATCTCAACTCCCTTTCCGACCAGTTCAAGTCTCTGGTGATAGATCCCATTAAGCTTCTCGCTGAAAGCCAACATCTACTTCATAACATTGTTGTTATAGATGCTGTGGATGAATGCTCAGAACATAGGAGAGTAGAACTGTTGATAAAGACGATCCTCGATGGTGTGGTGGACATACCTCTCAAATTCTTCATTACAAGCCGACCTGAGACATGGATCACAACACCCTTCCTTCATAGTCCTGCAACTTCTCTTCAGGAATTTTCACTTCATAGAGGATCATTGACCGACAACGAGCAAACCGATATTGAAACATATTTGAGATCATCACTGTCCAAAATAGCGACCAAGCATGGATATTCTGAGCCTAACTTTCCCTGGCCAGCTGAATCTGAGGTAAAGAGTCTTCTTGACCAATCGGATGGATTATTCATATACGCTGCAACCGCCGTACGATATATTGACGACACGAACGTAAATCCCAGGGCACGTATAACTGAACTCACGCGCTCGGCGTTGCCTCTCCCGTCTCTGGACAGCTTCTACAATTTGATCATTGATGGAGCATTCATGAATCTCTTGATTGACAAAGAAAAGATGGAGAGACAAGATTTGCTTGCCGCGGTGGTCTGTGTTCAAAACCCATTGTCCATCTCTGGAATTGCTTCCTTGTTAGGGAAGACATGCCATCAGGTTGAGATTGACCTATCTGGATTTCATTCGGTACTCCATATTCCCTCTACCAATGGTGGAAACATCAACATCTTTCATGCCTCATTCCGTGAATTCATCGTGGATCCCAAGCGCTGCCCAGCACACAGGGTAGATGTATCGGATGCACATCATAAACTAGCCATCAACTGCCTTGGACACATGAATAAGTCGCTTCATCGTAATATTTGTGAGTTGGATGAAGGCAATATTGGGATACTCCTCCATGAAATCACAAATCCTGACGTCATTCCGGAGGCCCTCCGATACTCCTGTGTGCATTGGGCATTTCATTTTCTAGAAGCATTGTCCCCTGCTGAACCGTCAACGATGCACGATGCTGTTTCTGAATTCGCCGATAACCATCTCTTGCACTGGTTCGAGTGCCTCAGTGCATTTGGCGAGCTAGAATCCGGAGTCAAGTCCCTTCGCAAGGCAAAAGAGGCGATATCAGTGAGTTCACCGTTTGCAGACAAACTCTAGCTCACCAATTTGGCAGAAATATCCTATAACGCACAATAATATTGGGTTGCTGTTCGATGATGCCCGTAGATGCCTCCAGATGAGTTCCGAGGCCATAAGCCTCCACTGCCTCAACACCTATCGCTCGGCATTCACATGGATTCCTAAACAGTCCCTACTCCGACAGAAATATGCGACATCTTTATGCAGTGGACCTCAAGCTAAAGTCGTCGTGGGTCTGGAAGATTCATGGGGGCTGACATCCGAGCATGTCACGCGACACCGTGCACACGTAACCTCTGTGATGTTCTCTAGTGACGGCAGCCGAGTTGTATCTGGGTCAGAGGACAAGTCTGTTCGTATTTGGGACACGGCTACGGGCGAGTTAGAACGCATACTGGTGGGGCATTCACACTGGGTGCGTTGTGTTGCCATCTCGCATGATGGAACGCGTGTCGTGTCTGGTTCGGATGACGCATCAGTGAGGATATGGGATCCAAATACAGGAGAGACGGTGCGCATATATGAGGGACATTCAGATGCAGTGTTGTCTGTGGCTCTCTCACCTGACGGGATGCGTGTTGTGTCTGGGTCATGGAAGTCCATCCGGATCTCGAGTGTGGTTGCCGGGGAGACAGAGTGGGAACTAGAGGGGCATTCCGATTGGGTAAATTCTGTGGCTTTCTCGCCCGATGGTACACGTGTCGCATCTGGGTCAAGAGATAAGACAGTGCGAATCTGGAACGAAGCCAAGGGAGAGATAGAGCGCATATTGGAGGCTCATTCAGATGATGTTAATTCTGTCGCTTTCTCCCCCGACAGGTCACGTGTTGTGTCTGGGTCCTCTGACTGGTCAGTCCGCATCTGGAATGCTACCAGCGGGGAGATGGAGCACATACTGGAGGGTCATCCGAGTGCGGTGTTATCTGTTGCCTTCTCATGTGACGGGACACGAATCGTTGCTGGCTTGCGTGATTCTTCGATCCCCATTTGGAATGCGGGGACGGGAAATTTACACCACGTGCTGAAGGGACATGCGAGTGCAGTGTACTCTGTTGCATTCTCTTGTGACGGGACACGGATCGTCTCTGGGTCGGGGGATTGCTCTGTCCGGATTTGGAATGTGAGCAAATTAAAGACAGACCGCGGATCGGGCAGAGTCTCACGAGAAACAACACGCATTTCATCCAAGATATCCCATGTTTTGCATGTGATTCCGGGCAAGAGAAAACGCCGACTGACGGGACATTCCAGTACAGTGTTGTCAGTAGAATTCTCGCCTGATGGCGCACGGGTCATTTCTGGGTCAAGAGACAACTCAATTCGGGTCTGGAATGCCAGAACTGGAGAGATAGAGCGTGTGCTCGAGGGTCATGCGGATGATGTGAATTGTGTGGCCTTCTCCCCTGATGGGAAGCGAATCGCGTCTGGTTCGGACGACAAGTCGGTGCGGATATGGAGCGTGGCTACAGGCAAGTTAAAGCACGCACTGAAGGGCCATTCAGATTGGGTGTGGTGCTTTGCATTTTCACCTGATGGGACACGTGTGGTTTCTGGTTCAAAGGACCACTCTGTCAGGATTTGGAATGCCGCAACAGGGAAGGTGCAGCACATACTTGAGGGACATTCAGATACCGTGCGGTGTGTTGCTTTCTCGGCTGATGGTGCACATGTTGTGTCTGGTTCGGAAGACGGCTCAGTCCGGATATGGAATACAACTACCGGGATAGCAGAGCATATACTCGAGAGATATGGCTCTTGGGTGACATCCGTTGCCTTCTTGTTTGGTGGAACGCAAGTCGTCTTTAGTTCATTTTATCATTCAGTGCATATCTGGAATTTCATCACCGGTGAATTGACTCAATTGGCCGAATCCGCATCCATCACATTGCCAGACGGAAGCCGAGTCACCCACATCTTCCCAGGTGCATTTCAACTCGTTGCCCCAGAGGAGCATCTTGTGTCCCTATCTTACAATAAGGACTGGATTCTTACAGACCCTCCGTTCGCACCTTTCTATTTCCCCCCTGATTTTCGTGGCTTTTTCAGATATTTGTTCTCTAAATCCAAAGCATGTTTTGGATATGCTTCAGGACAGCTTGTTATTGTAGATGTTCATCCTGTCCAGTCCTAATTTGATTTCTGATAAATCATATAATGCTGAAAACATTATTGTTCTCCTAAAATTTCTGATATCTCTAGCTTCCTCGGCTGTTCTCATACTTGACTCATTTGACATTAATTAATGTTAGAGATCAAGAACAGGCATGGATATTTTCGGCTCAGCACTCCATGGCCAACTGAACTCAGTTCGAGACTTTTGAACAGTCGGATGGATTATTCAAATAAGCCTCGGTGCGATATATCGGCCATAGGGACGTGGGTCTCAGGAGGCGATTGACACAGTTAACACGCTCAACAGTCCGGCTCCTCTCCTGACCAGGTAAAAGGCCTTCCATGATCTTCTCAGTGAGGAGGAGAGCTCCGCAAGAGACGATATGCTTGTCACTGCGGCCCTCCTCCAAAATTCGCGCTCCATGGTCAGTATGGCCTCCTTGTCTAGACATGAACTATCTTCATTTAATTCACTCTTCCATTTTCGTCCCACTGAGCAGGATAGTGTTAACGTTATTCATACCTCATATGATGAATTTATGGTGGATCCCCACCCTTACACTCCTGGGATTAAAAGTGTAGCTTTTCTTTCTTTTCCTTTTGGGGGATTCAGGAGTTGTTTCATTAGGGGGGGTGTTAAAAGAATAACTCACAACCCTATCTTATCTCCTCTATTTGTACCATTTGCACTCACACTGTACAGTTAGCTGAGTTCGAAGTCAGTGGTCCTTAGTCACTTACTTCAAACTCTAGATTACTTGCTCTTATTGAGACACTAAGCCAGACTGCGTCAACGTTACCTGAGCATTTCAACAGATGTAAATTCATTTGAATGAATAGCGCCATTCAAGCTGTCCCTGTTGGTGTACATATGCACCATACCCCTGAGAGACCAATCCCAATATATTCACGCTTTTATTTGAAAATGATATCGAACTGTGCGCTTTTTAATTCTCTATTTTTCGAATATTTTTCTATATTTTTACCCTCAATATTGAGGGAGATAATGTATTTCTACCTGTACGCTACTTACGGGCGCTTGTCTACGCACGACGCGACGCGCGTGGCCAGCTCCCTGGATTGGGACCGGCAATCTGGCTCAAACCTTCGATAGGGTCAAGGGAGGACCCCTGAAAGTCATGGTAAAGGCCTGATACGAAATTTTTCATTTCCGTCTGGACTAAATACCAGGGAGAAACAGTCCGTCCGGACTGAGATCTACCTTCTGACTGCTAGCAGGTCTCCGTCCGGATTAAGATCCGGCCATTATACCATACTATCTTAGCGTAAACTAATTTTTGACATATGTTTTTGACACTATTGGATGAGGCTACCATAGTCTAACTACTCTTCTTTGTACTTGAAAAATGCCATCTCTATAGTCCGCTTCTGCGCTGTCATCATGTTGAACTCCTTGAATAACATGACACCATATTTAAATGTTTAAGCTGGCAACAAAATACCTAAGCTTCACATGTACACCACAAACCACCGGGCCACCTCTGAATTTTTCATGCTGAGTAGACATACTTCCGTCCGGATTTGGGATCCGGCCACAAGCCCAAAATTCCAGCTCGTCCGGACTCCCGTACCAGCCTTGAAGGTCAATTTTGGTCCTTCCGTCCGGACATGAACGGCAAAAAGTATCCGACCTCAACGCCAAAAATCGCTCAATCCGTCCGGATTGTGGATCCGAGGGCTCGCCTGACTTTCAGGGGTCCTGTCAAGGGCCGGTTGCAAGGTATTTGCGGGTGAAACACAACCTGCGCATGCCTCCCTCCTCAGTGGTTGACTACACTGAGGAGGTGAGTTGTATAGTATAATATACAGAGGCTCCCGACTAATTTTCTTTATTTTCATTGTAAGATAAAATATTTAGGTATATTTTCCGAATATACAATAGTGGTTGACTACACTGAGGAGATAAAATATTTAGACTGCCTAGAAAATTCACAAACCTACTGCACATTTGCTCATAATCTCATCAGTCCCAATTGTGCGGTCACACCGACATTCAGCTGATTCCCAAAAAATCCGTATTGAGGTTCGGAATATTCGAGGTTGGTTAAATGCTTTGCCTTCTTCGCGCCCTCAGGGTCACGCTCAGCAACATCTGGCCTCCTTTCGGCAGCACAATGTATGACCCACTGTGGATGCCAGGTCTTGACAAGTTCTTCAATAGCCGCTTCATCCAGTAGATCTAAAGGTCGTAGTTCCGGATGACTATGCATACGGGAATGCGCAGTGCCAGGAAGTTCATGACCCGCGGAAGATGATTTGAAAGCAGAATAGATGGCACTACCTAGTACACCAGATGCACCTTGGACAGAATACGTGAGCTTGCCTTGAACAATATACGAGACCTAAGACTGAGACGAGGTTGACGCGAGATACGCCACCACAAAGCGCCGTCACCTCGTCAAAGGTAACTACCCTGACTCATTATATCATTAATATTCTTGCTGCGCGTTCTTAAGTCATATGCAGCTGCTGTACAGTGAAATGCTACATAATATTACAATGACGTCGGCTAATTCATCAATCTTCCCACATTTTCCAAGTTCCCTTTTCAGTTTCCATGTTTCGTAAATGAAAAGCTACAACACAGCCATATTCTAGGACCTCGACCACTTTGATCTGGACCTTGTATCAGAAATTGCATCCCCATTCGAATATTTGATTTACCACATCAAAATACAATCAGCGCCACCCGTACCTCACATGCACCACCAACAAACACTATCAAATCCCATATCTTTTTCAATCTGAAATATGTTGTTTTTTTCTTCTCCCCTCAAACCCAAAAATTCTCGTACGGAGGTTGATTGGAAAGAGAACCTTGTCGAGGTTGTCGGACTGGCTGTGGTACTGCGTGATGTAGTTGTCTAACTAGGCTTGAGGTACTGAGGTGACATGGCAACTCTGGCATGTTGAGGCTGTTTCGAATCTCTTGCGTTGACTTTGCCTTGGTCTTTCTTGACTCTAACAATTC